>JAQIWN010005168.1:0-10234 GCA_034699025.1 Entomobrya cf. arborea Gr-Col-00668 | reverse complement strand
AGTTGGCTTGTAGCTTATTATACTTGGATGAGGTGCCACATACAGAACAGCTTGATTCCCATTTTATGTATTGATTCCCATAAAATTACTTTTCGTGGAGAAATAAATGAGCTTAGAAAAGGATAAACCTTATTTTTCACTTGTCCGTACTTCCGACTCCCCTAAAATGTCGTAACGAGTGTATTTAGAACCAAATATCCCATATCCAAAAAAGGTGGGTGGAAAGAAACTGCTTGGAAATAAAAGCAATGCAGTCGCTGCTTTTACCGGGCAATATTACATTCTAGTAGAAAGGCTCGGCGACTAGTAGTCTCGTGCTTTCAAACGATATTTCATTGGGAAAACTGCCACCACCAAGACAAGCAGCATTTTAATGGAGAAAGTCAATCTGGCATTAAGAGTAAGTGGTCGGTACAGTAGAAATAGTACTATTGACGATCGCGTTGGTGTTTAAGAACTGGAACATTGAACATGTTCCGTAATAAAAAAAATGCTCACAAAATGGGACTTCATGATACTCACTTCTAAATATTCCAAGCTCTCTAAAAGGCAATGTAATGGCTTCACAAGTTACATATGAATGGTCATGATATGATATATCGATTAATAAAACCTATTTCTAATATTGAAAATAGAACTCTGTACATAACAGAGTGGCATTGGTAGAAGGAAACCAATTAGGAAGGACTTTCATGATAGTATGCATGTATACTAGTTTTAATTTAGGTTACGTCCATTACGTACACATTTAGTTACCAAATCAAGCGATGGAGAATCAACCCCAGATGGCAGTAATGGTTATTACCAGCAAGCATAACTTTATTAAGATTTTATTTGGAATCTCACGATGCTACTAATTGCATTCAAAACTACGAATAGAGAATTTTCCAATCAGTGTGAGTCATAATAAACAAATGGGATGGACAAGAAATTTTTATTGAATTCGCTGATTCAAGTCTGAACTGAATCCATTCGTAGTCCCCTCAGGTATCTCAAAATATACCTTTTACTGTTCCATACCATCTGGCAGTTAATTGGAAACTGCCCAGTTTAATGGGAAAATTAGTAAAACATGGCAATTGAAATTCATGTGCGCATTGAGTTTTAAGTGCAAAAATACAAGTTTATTGGAATTCCCATTCCCTTAGAAAAGTAGGATAAAAACTGATGCTGCATTGATTTTCTTACTCTCTCTCTCGAAAAGTCATAAAAATATTCGGTTGACATTTTTAGTCCAAAGTAAACCAGGCACAAAGCACAAAAGAAGGTAGCTACCAATTTGTAGAGAAATCCATAATTTAGGTAGATGCGTTATATCAAATGCACGCTGCGCTGATGCCAATGTTGGTGTTACTTTTTTCGTACGTGATAATGTACCATAAACATTCATATTTAATGGGAGCATATCAATATAACCAGGGTAAACAGTGTGCTCGATTTAGTACATCAAACAAAACACACAGAAGGTCTATAGGGATAAAGATACTATTTTAACACAAAATGTTAGCAAAAAAAACACGTTTCCACCTTTTCCAATAATAATACAAACGAGACCTGCTCTCTTTTATTAACGCTTTTTCCACATTATAAAAAGAGTATGTCATGATTTGTATTTATAGTGCATGCATACATAGTGTGCTACACAAAGTACTATATTGACTTGACTATTCTTAACATTTCCATTCCACGACGGATATGTCAAAGCCAAACGATAGACTCTCATGCTCTCTGCAGAAGTCTTATAAGGTTTTTTTCTGCCGCTGCGTACATGTGCCATGTCATGTCAAAAATACGAGGAGAGACCTCGTCGTGGCGTGGTGGTGTGCTATTCTGCTCCTTCTCTGGATGATGACTCATCCCCAAGTAAATTTAGCAGCATAATAGTTCTAAACCACCCATGGAAAGTCAAGAGACTACCTTGGAACTATTTGGTCGTTTTCTACGCTTTCCATTTATCCACCAACAAACTCAAATGGAATGCTATGTAGCTTACCTACCAAAAAAACCATCATTTTCTATAACTTCTATATAGTTTCTTATAATTTTATATGCTACTCACTTGAAATGCTCCACCATCCAACATATTTTCATTCCATCGTAGTAATTTTGCCTTTGCGTCTCTGCAGCAGCAGCGTTAGCCATGTAGCGTGTATGAATAACGCAGCGTACTTCCTTCCTCCACTACTTTCTTACTCTAATTTAGATTCTCCTTTTATATTCTCTTGGCAATGCAGTAACAGCCAGAGAGGTGGTGATGGTGGTGGCATTATTATAAAGCTATTTACAATGAGGCCGATGAGAACAAGCTATAGTAAAGTCTGATAAGTTTTTTCGTTGATCAAATTAAAAGTAGTATATAAAGTATACATGTACTCTGTACCTTGTATTTTTAAGTGGAAATAAGAAATAAATTTGTAGTATTTTTTTGTATATAAATCACTCTGCTAGACGTTAAGGCGTACTACCAACTACGTGCTTTTGTCACTGGTTTAATGTTTAATTTTATTAGAGGGAAAAATATTGATTCACTGTTTATCATCTACTTGTATTTTAAAATATGTAAAATAAAAATGTAGAGACTGAATACAAAATTTGACCTAGTATGACTTATGTAAATATTAAAGTTGCATGATATCTCAAACTTTTAAATCTTAGATTGCAGTAACGTTTTGTGATAAGTTTTTCGTGGGAAGTTGTCTAGCTGGAGAACTATTTCAGTTCATAGTTTCTTGTTCATTATTCCCACACAATTTTTCAAGCTCATTTATCTTGGAACTTGATTGCTATGCATGAAGTAGAGCAAGATAGTTTTCGTTTGGTCGTTTTATTGTAAATTTTTTTCATAAAATACTTTGTTCATCCATATTTATGCTTATATAACTTGTAAGACAATAAAACATTTTTATACTAGTTTTAAAGGCTACCACGCTACGCCATATTACAAAATATATTTCTGGGTATTAATATTGTAAAATATTTTCGTATTTCTTTGTGTTCTTACTTTAGCTTCTTGTATTCTGTACTTTTTCCCTTAATTTTCGGTCGATTGCAAAAGTGTTATGTAATACCCTGTTTGCATTTGCATAGCTTGTTTTTACGATGTCTACTGATGATGATGTCCATGATACGTTGTTGATCGACTATTGGCTGGTGTCGTTTCTTCTCTTGTGAGATGTTGATGATGAAAAGAAGGCGATGAGTCATCTTGGCACTCCGCTGTTAAAGACCACAAAAGTATTACTACAAGAAAAAGAAATAGTACGGGGATAGGGGACTAGGAAGAAAGAAAATAAAAAAGGTTCTTGTCTGAAGATTCTCATCTTTCATTCTCCACAGATGCTAATGCGATGAATGTTTTTGCTAGATACGAGAAAAGGCTGCCAAAGCAATCTACCAGCGTTGCGAAATGTCTTTTTAGGCAAAAAGTAAACCTGGTAAGGCATATAGGATTTGGAAAAGTTAGTTTGGTTACACGGAAGTTTTTATCGAAAAAATATGGAATATTGGTAGAAATTGAAATTAAATTTGTTGTGTGTTGTGTAGGATTTGGCTATTTTTGGTTCATTTTATTGATATGACAGACAAACATGGAAATGAAGATTCTTGTGTTTTAACAAAAAGGACAGAATACTTGCGTCGTAGTTTTTTGCTACTTTTTTATTCACCCAACCTTCTTTCAGTGAACCCTTCCGTCTTTATCTTCTATGATAAACTAGGCTTGTTTGTGCAGCCGTTGTGATGTCGTAAGATGAATTTTTATTGTTACACCATGATCTTAGGCGAAAGGAAAAGTAAAGTCTAGAGTTGTAAAGTTATAATTTGCTTCTTGCCTTGTTGAAATAAAATTTTAATTAATCTTTTAAAAAATAGTAAATCTTCCAGATTTTTATGATTTTATTAACAGATTCACACTTCCAATGAAAGGAATGTAAAATATGGCATGGATTATGATGCAGTTTTTCGTTTTATATAAATTATCGTTGAACGTGTTAATGTTAATTGAATGATAAGTGAATATTGAATCTAAAATTTGATACAATATGTAAATAAGATGCTATTTTGAAGGTTTTGTTTCTGTAAAAATCCATTTCACGTGAAAAGAACTTCATATAAAAACAAAATACATGTGTACAATGACTGTCCATTTCTACTTTTACTAACGCGGGAGACATGTGTTCATCAAAGGATCATGCCTCACTATTTCGCTACCAAAGTAATCATAATGCACGATGTCATAAAATGATTGCTTCCGTATAAAGCAGACAAGATATATGTGTGTATTTGGAATAAAAAAAATAGTTCGTTGATGGAAAAGGATAAGACGCCAGGCCAGATCTGTTTTGTTAATACCAAAGCCAGATCTCCAAACAGATGTATGACCTCGTTCTCAATTCCTAATGAATTAGATTACATGCGTCTAAATGTCCATGTATTACTGCACATCCCGCCATCAAAACCTCAGAACATATCTAGAGAATTTTATGATTGCTGCCAAAGATAAGTATGGAAAGTGTGGGATTTGGAATAAAGCTTAGTTTACTCAGAATTTATTATAAATTCAGTTCTAAGACAATGTAGCCGTACTTGTATGATTTACTTTCTTTAAAGCGTCAATTGTAACATGTTACATTATTTGACTTCAAAAACCACTGCACTAGTATGCAAATTGTTTACAGGAGATGACGCTTTGCTATTTGATTTAATATTCTTTGATATCGGAGCGGAAATGATTAAGCAAGTACAATAAATATTTAATATCATCTACTTTCTATTCTCGTTTTTCCAACTTAACCACAAACATAAATATTTCTTACTTCAAGGCGATGCTCATAATGCATGCATCTGCATCGTGATAAGTAAAAGATTAACTTCAATTAGTAATTTCACAAACTAGCATAATTTATACCTAAAAAACTAACATTTTAAAAATTCAAAATAATTATGCGTTGAGTAAATCCTGATAAAAACATGCATGCATACATTATTATGACTGTATTATGATGTGATTTGTCAGTACAAAGTAGACTATTAAAATTACAATGTAAAAGCAATCTCCAAAAGAGCTAAATTAAGCATCTTTAACAAAAACAAAGACAAAAGCATATGAACCAATACCAGCATTCATTTGCATGTATTTTTTACGTATCACTATTGAAAGACTGAAAGATCTCTTTTTGGTTTAAAGAAATTCATTGCAAAACGCCAACACAGCTTCCACACCAGCGCAGCGTCAAACTGTAGTTGTATACATCATCAATCACAAAGCAAAGTTTAATGCATCTAAAGTACTTAAAAGTCATATTTGTCAAGCTATTCTTCAATGGCTCAATGTCATGGGTCAAGCCAGTTGAAGTTGTCTTTGTCTTGTTTTGTTACATTATGATGACGAGGCGATGACGTTGCAACTTTTTATTTTACAGCATAAATTACCCTGCATGCCAACAATAAACGTCTTCATGAAAAACCATTTCCTCCATTTAGAATACATTTCCACACTTCTCAACCACAAAAAAACTCATCCCTTTCAATTTCAAGAAGAAAAAATTTCCTAATAAACAATGTTTACGACAGGAGTAAACTTCCTCCAGTCGCAGTCACACACGTAAATAGTCAACAATGTAAAGGCATAGTTTACTTCCTTTCTCATTCAAATCATGTTATGCATGCACGTATTCTTTTTGTTGCACTCAAATCAAGGAAGTTCTTTAAAAGGGTTTAATTCAATTGAATGTCTCCATTTATGATTTTCCTGGAACCATATATAGAAATTCTATCGGTAGGTATTTGTTATAAAACGTTTAGGACTGATATTTTTTCACTTGCTTTGTATAAGTAGTGTATTAGCTATGCTGTGAATACCATATCCATCTCAGATTGGGACAATCACAACTTTACATTCAAAGAATAAAAATTAAGAAGGATGCAGATGTCTCCTCCAAATTTTCAAGCTACCTACTTTTATGTATAGGCATGAGCATGTCTTCCTTTTCATTACCAGACAGTATTGAAAACACGCAAACAAAACAGTGATTTTTCCTTTTTAATCTTTATCTCTTCTGCTTGGAATTACTTTTCAATGGTATTATTTTGTAACCCGATCATTCATCGATCACAAAAGCTGATAGCATCGTGCAAAACAAAACATGTAAAGTCTGTGAAGTACAAAAACTTTATAGCAAACGTAAAATACTACTTCTTTATAAATGTAATTTTGTATTTTTTGATATTGAGGCATGCAAACATCCGCTAAATTGTAAAATTGGGCTTGAAAATGAACCTTGAACCTATAACACTCATGGGTAAATTACTAAAGACATTTTTATTCAAGTTTGTTTGCCATTCTAACCTGAGTACTATACAACCAAACAATTATTGTGAAATGTAATGTCGCAAAATGTCTCCGCAGAAAAATTTTCAGAAAAAAGCAACACGTCAACGGATTGGAATTTTCTTTCTTTTTCAAAAAATAAAAACTTAAACCTTAGTTTGAAAAGAAGAAATACCGATGCTTTCGTATTACGTAGTTTGCATGTATGTATATCCTTGAACTGATATGACACATATAGCACATATATCACATTCTATTTCTCAAGCTTGTAAAGTTTTTACTTTAAAATATTCACCGTACTTTTATACTGAGTTGTTTTATAAAAAAGACAACAGGCGGGGATTCAAGTAGACTTCACATTATAGACTTCATGGCAGACCAACAAAAATAATAATTTTGCATTCGTTTCAATGTTCAAGACACTCCATTACAAAACTAAGTTTTTATTAATGGCCAGTCAAAATGTTGAAACGGCTAAGAAAAGCGAAAGCAGTTAGAATTAAGGGTTTCATTTCATCTTCAGGGACATGGATTATCAATATAAAAATATTGCAAAATTATACATGATTTATGAATTAGATTACATATAGACTCTCTGGTTTACGTTCAGGGCCGTCACACTTTTGGAAATGTCAAATTATGTGTCATATTAACTAGCACGCATAATAAACGTAAACAGTCACATTTCTATCTGCTGTGAATAAGCGTTCAGTTATAATTATAACTTGCACAACTGTTATAGCAAATAGGAGGACCAACTGACAACGAAAAGATGTAACATTTTGCTAAACATCAAGTGAAATATTTTATGCGATTACTTTCAGCTTTCATGGTACATAATTAAGGGAACTGAGGAATCTTGGGATGATGGAAGTGGCCAACTTTTTATCTTCTACCTGAAAACCAGACCATGCCATTTCTTCAGTAAGAATTTCTGAATGCTTTTCTCACAAAGAAGATGAGAAGGAAATGAACATCATCATCAACAAGAGCTTCTAACACGTCAACTATGCTGTCAAGAGACATCTCACAAAAGAAAATGTCACACGCATGCATTCCTCCTACTGATTCATATAATGTTTTCTTCGTGGTTCTTATGCCAAGAAAATTAATATGTATAACACACCACCGCTGTTACTTGCATATTTTATTATTAGCAAGAAAAACATTCCAACAATATACTTAACGCTTGTAAGTAAGAAGGAATTCCGTAAATCATCGGATACAAAGAATTTACTACTCTAATTTCATGCTTCATGTATGTAGATATTTAACTTAAAACAAGCCACTGCGCTGATGAGCCAATTTTTTTTGTCACACGAAATAAAATTTAGGGATTACACAAATATTAACTGATTTACCACTGAAATGCAAACTGAATAAGATACAAAAATATGTTTAGTGATTCAGTCAATTGTTATGTGTTAAGATTATCGGCTTAACTCTTAACCCGACTAATTTGTAGAGCCACGAGCAGTAAGGCCCTTCTTAGCTTTTAAGACTGTCGGAGCTGCTTGTCAGCCCACTTCCGCCCTTATTTTCTAGTTCCGCCTCCCATAGAATCGATCATAATTGTGATTGAAAGGCGTATCGAAGGTTCCACGATGCTTATGGTATAACATATTCATATGGCATAGAATCCATTTACATATTCATAAACCGGTAATGAAATTATAACAAGAGGAAGTAATACATAAACAACTAATCGTAAGTTATTTATTAGACACAAAACAATCTAAAATTCACCCAAAGTTTGAAGATTCAAAAATAATGATGGAAATTATATAGCTCATGGAAGAATAAAATCAGAACCGTGTTGACTTTAAATCTCCCGTTGTTTTCAAAGTGATTTATCGGCGAATGTATCTATTTTTGAATCATTACGCGAGAGATTTGTTACTAATGACATACACGCCATAACAATAGTACTTCTGCTTCTAGGCTCTCTGCCATTGAAAGGAAAATAATACTTTAAGCTCATTGAGAACAGAAAAAGTTGAGTGCAAGTTGTTTTGGTCGGTCGTCCTCCAAAGGTCTTAAATCCACATATCAGAATATCATGTCCTACATTATACTTGTTTTTGAGTAAAGGGCATTAACAAATAATGAAAATAGCATTAACCTAAACCATTAAGCTCGTGCATCCGCTCCTTGATGTGTCTGCCGTCTACATTCATTATTTCATGCTAACAAGAGTAATAACAAAAATCTTGGATATATATTTTTTTGCAATTATTTGCTCAACTGCTTCACTCACGAGAGCAAAATCTTACTTTCATCATCGTCAACCTTCCGTCCGGCCCGCTCTACCACCGCAAACAAGATGGTTTATAATCCTTCTAAGCAGCCATTATAGTTATAATACTTTTTGTCAAGTAATAAATTAGCTTGTGAGCTATTTTTAGAGTTTAGATATAAAAAGGCACCCTTTACCAATAAAAGGCATATGGCATGGCATACCATGAAAATCACTGCTCGCAGTTGACTAAATAACTTTTTTTTGTTTTTGTATAAACTTAAGAACTTCCCACGCAAACCATGGCGCAGAAAGAAGTGCATAAATACCATTTGGATTTTGATCCATGTAAATATACATACACTACATTATACTTGGTTGGTGGATAAACATAAAAAAGCAAACAGAAAAAGGAAGGTCTTTCAAATTTAATTCAGAGCAAAACATACGTTTCCTTGTGTCGATGACTAATCCATTCCCCACACTGCGCCGTTCTCATGATATTTTTTTTCTTCATCTCCCGTATCACGAGACGAAACCTTAAAAAGTATCCAAAATATCGTCCCAATCGGATCATCTAGCGAAAGCTAGCATTCATTTCATGTTAGCTACGAAATTGAAATGTTTCTTTTATTCAAGGATCTTCTCGCAATGTTTTTATTCTGCTGCTATTTCTATTCATACTTCTCCTAGGTCTTTACTTAACAAGGTTGAGCATAATAAAGTAATATCAGATCAGACAAAGTGCATAAGCCAAATATTGTTGTGGGTCGCTGTCTCATGATTCATGATACTATTGAATCGTGTGAGATGAGAATGAAAAAAGCCAACAAAAAATAGCTTTTATAGATATTATAGAGATTTTTGTATTATCACCAGAGTATATTAGCTATATATAAAAAAAAATTCAGGGATACATTTTTGGTGACAATACACCATTCCCTTTTCTTTCACTCTCTCTCTCTTACGCAAGTTGATTTGATGTGGCAGTGGCAAAAGTCAGCCAAGGCAAAGTCATTACCACCATTCCGATCAACAAAACTGTATATTTTTACTTTTCATTTACTATAAACATTTTATACATTATATTTTATATGTTTATTTATATGTTCTTCCTTCTACGGTAGCGAGAGAACTTTCACTGACTCATAATTGTATCGTGTATAGTAGTAAGTTAGTCAGTTGCAGGGATGAAAATACTTTCATGTTCCATGCTTTTTTGCTCTTTGTCGTCATCGTTTGCACCCACGGAAAAAAATGGTGAATAAAACGAGGGGAAAAACTCCCGGTTGACTTGTAATGCTAACCAACAAAACATTGGAGAAAAGCAACAAACATTTGTACAGTGACTAACAATGAGGGTAATTGTGATGATGGGAATGGTGATCCAAGTTAATGGTTTCTCTTTCTCACCATTCACCGACAGGCCTTCATCATAATAATAATCATATAACCCATCATGTAAAAAGTAAGTCTAATTGCAAGTATCAATATCATTCTCATGGATCATCATGAAATATTATGCGATGGGTTTTTTTCTGCATGTGACATGCGACATGAATTTAAACTTAAAATGAAAAAGGTTTGTTCCGAACCCAGCAGGCAAACATCGCGCACATCTCTTCGACATCGAACAACAATATCGCACTCATACATCGCCTCGAGTCGCA
>JAQIWN010005167.1:0-10237 GCA_034699025.1 Entomobrya cf. arborea Gr-Col-00668 | reverse complement strand
CGCATGCACTTTTGCGAAAAATCCCAACGGACAATTGTTTCATCCAGCTGAAATTACTGCACAAGCTCAGGCATGGTGTCATATGCCATATGTTGTATTTGAAAAAATAGATGACCTCCTCCCCCGGGGGAAAGGGGTTGACTGATTTAAAAAAGACGAACTCGACGATGATCTACTCACCGAGAGCTTTCGAAAGAGGTGTCATATGCCATATGTTGTATTTGAAAAAATATATGAACCCCTCCCCCGGGGGGGAAGGGATTGACCGATTTGGCTGAAAATCAATCCCATAGGTCCCTATGACCTAAAGTACCTGCGTACCAAATTTGGTGTCGATCGGTTGAGTCGTTTTCGAGTTATCGTGCGGACATACACACACACATACACACACAGACACCATTACCCATCGCATTAACTATCGTAACATACGTTTACAACGTATCCGATAGTTAATAATTTGATCACTTACAGCTTCTTCAATCTGCCTCTTGTAGCTCTTGATTTTCTGTTGGAGTTTGTCGACTAGGTCTTGCATTCTTTCATGGTTCTTCCTGTCCTCCTCCGCGGTGAAAGTGAGCTCCTTGATACGCCTGTCGCTCTATCGGAGATTCTTTTGTGCTTCAGCTTGTCTGCGCTGTTCTCCATCCAGCTCAAGTTCCAAAAGACGAGCGCGCTCTTCCAATTTGGCAATTGTCTTCTTTCCACCCTTGAGGGCATTGGCTTCTGCCTCGTTAAGTCTGGCTTGCAGGTCTTTCATGTGGATTTCCATTGATTTGCGGTCCTTCTCTACATTTTGAGCGTGTTCTTGTTCAGCTCTCAATTCATCAGCTAATCTGGCGGCATCAACCATGGCTCGCTTGCACTTCTCCTCTGAATTCTTGGCTTCGTTCAAGATCTCTTCGAGGTCAGTCTACAATTTAAATAAGTCCAATGTTAACCAAAAATGACAAATGGTTATTGGTATTTCAAAAAGCGTATCTGACTTACATGCAGGGTTCCCAATTCAGCCTCAAGTTTCCTCTTGTTGGAAGACAAGGAATCAGCTTGAGCTGACAGGTCATTGATTTGCTCATTGATATCTGATAATTCCTATTCTGCGGATCTCCTTGCTCTGTCAGCTTGTTCAAGAAGGGTTCGGGATTCTTCCAACTCGTTTGCCAATGCATTGGCCCGTCGTTCGGCTTGGGCGTGTGCTTCTCTGGTCTCGTCACGAGCTCTTTGTTCTTCTTCAAGGGCCTGTTGGATCTCCTTCAACTGCTGTTGGTATCTGTTAATACTCTTCTGGGCTTCTGCGTTGGTTTTGTTGGCAGACTCTACAGCTTGTTCCAGTTCATTAATGTCAGACTCAAGCTTCTTCTTCATCCGAAGGGCTTCAGCCTTAGCCTTTGCCTCCTCTTCAAGGCGACCTTGAAGGGAGTCCAAGGTTCGAATGTGGTTCTTTATGGTATTTTCGAATTCCTCCTCCTTTTCTTGAATCCTTCTGTCGATTTCTTGCTTGACTTGGGACAGCTCCAATTGACCACGGAGGACTTTGCCTTCTTCCTGCTCAAGGGCTGATTCGAATGATGTTCAGTGTACTCCTACATTTTTATATAAGGTACATTCACTTTTTTAAATCTCTGCATGTTTAATTTATTTGCTAAAATATGCGTTCTGTTGAAGTTGTAAAAATAAAAATGCTTATGGCAATCATTATTAGTCTTCAAGAAATGTTTTATGCTGCATTTCTTCAACTTAGTCCAAAATATGTCAGCTTACAAAAAGTCCTACAGGTTTTGCTTAATGCTATGGTCAATTTCAATTTCATTTAAATCTAATTAAAATTCGTTTAATTATACTGTTGATATCTATACTTTACTCCCATCAACTATATGCATTTTTAAACCGTGGGATTTTGTTAAGAATCATTGCATTAGGTGGGAAGACACACTGTCCGGTGAACTAGATTGAGTGGATAAACAGGTAAAGAAGAATGGACCTACAAATTCAGGTAAGTGTGAAGTGAAGGAATGTATTACATATGAAGTAGAAGATTTCAAACAAGTCATGCATCATACACAAATAATACACGTGTGTACATTAAGTTTTTGATGTCTTGCTGAAGAATAAAAGCTAAAACTGCTTGTGTAAAGCTTCATGTCATGAGATCATAATAACAAATTTTTTAACTATACGAGAGACAAAGAAAATATTGAGTCAGTTTAGCTTATCTGAACAATTTATGTACTACACTACATGGTAGTCGTCGTTATGAAATTATGACACTAAAAAGATGGTTAGATGGTTCTACCAAGATCAACTTTTTAGAAAACCTATGTCAGTACCATGCTGATCCGTGGGAACTTTTAGTGGAATACAAAGCACATTTTTACTTTCCAGTTGACTCACAACATAACTTTCCATGAATTAAAATGTTGAGTGGATAGTGTGATTCCGCACTTCCAGTTTTAGCCTTATCTTCTCGTGTGATTATTACCAGCACAAGTAAGAAAACATAATCTCAACATCTGCAGTTCCATGCTTGTTTTTCTAATGAGATGCGTAGTACTTATTAGTTGCATGAAAATATTTATCTCTTCAATCAATTACGAAATGGCTACACTTCAGTCTCTGATCTGAGTGCATCCATTCAACTTGTGAAAAAACTACTGCATATTGCTATGTTTTTACAGTTTGAATTAAAGCTTCCAAAATAAATTTCTGAAAAAATGTTACAACTACGAGGTCGCCTTTTGCAGTACTTACGAAGGTTTCGAAATTCTTTAAACTTCGCCCTTCCAACTCCCCGTCTCTTACTTTCCCCTTTAATCCAAAACCCAAGTGCTTCCGTCTTCGGGGCAATCCCACCTGGAAGACGGATTAATACTGTGCTAGAGGCAGTCAACTTCATACTCTCCGTTTTCCCAACAAGATGGCCTTTGCCTCTAACTATTGTCTCTGCAACCATCTTGGGAGCATTAACGATCGCGACAAACTCCTGGGTGCTGTACGACATTGCAACAGATTTGGTCATGAATAACGAAATGATTGTTACCGATCTTAAGTGTCAGTCAAACAGTTACGATTACATTGTTGTTGGAGGAGGTATTTTATAATTTAAAAATCATCACATTTATTCAAATGCAAGTTACAAGTTTGTGAGTTTCAGTGGCATGTATTTTTGAAAATAATTTTACTAGGAACTGCTGGGTTAATTGTAGCAACTAGACTTGCAAATGCATCAAGCAACTTAAAAATTTTGCTGCTGGAAGCCGGTGGAGAGGTTAGAGGTTTCAATAGTGGAATTATTAAAAATTACAATTATCTTAAAAAGTTAACTGAGACTTTAAAATTTATAATCTATTTTTCAGCCTTCAATGTTAAATGATATTCCTGCCTTAGACCTGTTCTTACTGAAACAACCAGCTAACACTTGGTCTTATCAAAGTCTTCATCAGGATCATGTTTGTCAAAATTGTGATGGTCGAGTAAGATACATATTTGTTCAAGGCAAAAAAGTCATTAAAAAAAGGTGTAACAATTTGTAGCAAAAGATTTATGTGTATGGATTACAGAGAACGGTTACATCAAAAGGAAAAATGTTGGGAGGCTCATCCTCCATAAATTTCATGATGTATGTGCGTGGAAATAAAGAGGATTTCAATAGATGGGCAGTTGACGCAAATGACGAACAATGGAGTTATGAAAATCTACTTCCATACTTCAAATTGTCAGAGGATTACAATGGTGAATATGCGAACGACTTGGAAGGAAAGTCTGATGAGTATCATGGAAAAGGAGGATTAGTTAATGTCGCCACATATAGCTTCATGCCAGGTGTGGAAGGATTTTTAGCTGCTGGTGTGGAGAAAGGGTATAAAATTGGCGATTATAATGGAGACGACCAAGAAGGTTCTTGAATTAAAAGCTTTAAGCTTATATATTATACTTACATGACATGTTTGTGCGACAGTTTGACTATGAACATTTTGATGAAGCTTATAACGATTTTGTTACTTTTTAGTTTTCTCAAAAATTGATGTGACCACGCAAGACGGATTGCGAGAAAATGTGTACAGAGCATTTTATCAGGATACTGGCAAACCACCTAATCTCTGTATCAAAAAATATGCCTACGCCAGCAAAATCCATTTTAATCAAAATCGTGAAAAAATCAGGGCTGTTGCTGTCACTTACCGAAGACATGATATTATAAAAACTGTCACTGCAACCAAAGAAGTGATATTAAGCGCTGGTGCTTTTGGCACCCCAAAGCTTCTAATGCTGTCAGGTATTGGACCGGCGAATGATCTTATGTCATTAGATATACCAGTGATACAAGATCTTCCAGTTGGCCAAAATCTTCAAAATCAGCCATTTGCAGTGGTAGGACCTTTTCTAAAGGGACCTTCTCTGAATCCAAATAGGGATCTTACTGTGAGAAGTTTGGCGGAAATGGTAACAAAAGGCGATGGTCCAGGGGCTGCACCTGCAGCATTGGCTGGTCAAGCGTTTTTTAAGAGCCCCGTCGCAGAGTAAGCATCTTTACTACTAATATTTTTTTAAGTAGGAAAAAAACTTAATTTATTCGTGAATTTTCTTTAATGCAGATATTCGTATCCAGATTTACAAACTGTTCAGCTATCGTTAGGATTATTTGCAGAGATATCGCAAGCTATTCATGAATTTATAGGATTAAGGGAAGATGTATTCAATGAATGGTTATACCCATATCAGAACTTAAATATGGATGCTAGAATGCCAATTATGATTCTTGGAAGGCAAAAATCTTCGGGATACTTGTCTCTTTCGTCTAAAAATCCAAATGATGATTTAATCATTGATCCTAAATATCTTGAACATCAGGATGACAGAGAGGCAATGTTTTATGGATTTAAAAAGGTTGTGGAACTTTTTGAAAATACTTCAGCTTTAAATACACCTTATTTTCCGAAACCGGTCCCGGGTTGTGAAGATGAAGAGTTCAAAAGTGATGAATATTTTAAGTGTGCAATCAGACATATGTCGGGAGCCTTAGCTCATCATGTTGGCACGTGTGCTCTTGGGAAAGTTGTTGACAGTAAACTAAGGTTTGTAAAAATTAACAGTTCATGTTTAAAATTGTTCGGTATAAAATTTAAAATATTTTCATACCTTTTGTTTCTCAACAATGCAGAGTCAAAGGAGTAGATAAATTGCGGATTGTAGACGCTTCGGTAATTCCAAGATCTCTAAATGCGGGTCCATTAGCAGCCACAATAATGATTGGAGAGAAAGCTGCCGATCTTGTTATTTATGATCTACTTAACCCACCGGATCATAATGAAGAACACGATGCAATAATAATTGAGGATTCTAGAAATACACGCTGATTGTGCTTTGTGCTGCATAATAAAATTAAAATAATTACTTTAAATTGTTCATTACGCAGTTTTTTTAAACTAAATATTTAAGTTTATATCAAATAACATTTTAAAATTCCAAACTTTAAGGTAATTTTAAAACCTTATTTGGTACACTGGAATTTATTTAAACAAATAATACACAATACGAAATTTTGAATTATGTACGTCATTTTTAACAACACATATTCCCCAAAAGATGTACACTTAATTCACAAATAAATTGTTTAGACAGTACCATTAATCAATTGTAATTATTGCCTTTCATCTCTTAATTGATCATTAGATTTCCCTTGCAATTTTAGTTCATCTTCATATCATTATGCATCATAACATACTTAACATGTTATCAGTAAACTTTTTCATTTCTTGAAGTTCTAAAGCATCCAAAAATATATACAATGTGAAGATAAAGCTGGCATTATTTACCTAATTTTAAGACGATATAAAATACCATAACCGGTTTCAATACAAAAAAAATGATGAAAAATGCATAGCGTGTAGACGGCTAGCGGGCATGTGGAATAATATTGAATATTATCGTAGAAATATTATTTGATCTATATTTCACACGTTTTTTTCCTGCGCTGCGATCCCATAAAGGTTGGTGCGCTTTGGAGGTTTACACTTTATTCACATTTACAATAAAATACCAATAGAAGGCACACTTATAAATTTAAACTGGAAACACCAAAAAAATAAGCATTATTTATTTCGTGTCGGTAATCCAAAAAAATATTCTCAAAATCTGGAAAACGCAAGATTATATATGTACTGTACATGTCCATTAACTTTTTATTGAATTATATCTGCCTGTAGCTCATTCATTGTTTTTTAGTCTGCTTAAACACATCGTGCCAAAATGCATCGTCAGTTTTGGCATAGTATTCGGCGAATGCAAAATGTATTTAAGTTTAGGATACCCAATTTACCTTTTTTAGGATCAATTAGGAACCAATATTTTGCCAGTGCAGGAACCAGGGAGGCAACAACTGCAATACAGGCAATTAACTGGTTACTTTCTGCATTGCCGTCAAGATGGCCATTGCCATTGCCTTTTATTTCGGCTGGAGTAATAACATTTCTGACAGTTGTAATAAATACTTGGGTTGTATATGACATAGCAATAGATTTGGCTCGGAATAATGAAATTTTCCCATTGGATCCGAAATGCCGGTCCTCCAGTTACGATTACATTGTTGTTGGCGCAGGTAAAATTGAATTCAGCAATGAAAATATGTGGACAGTTATAATGTAACATAATTTCATTATCCATTATCAGGAGCAGCAGGAATGGTGGTGGCAACTCGTGTTGCAAACGCTTCAAGAAACATTCGAGTATTGTTACTAGAGGCTGGTGGCGAGGTACTCACATCTTGTTTTTTTTTATTAAAAAAGCTGTTAAATGAATCAAAACAATGTTGGATGTATTTCTCTGATTTTAGCCATCTATTTTGAATGATCTACCCTCTGTTGGTATTGCATTAGGTAATCAACCTGCCAATACGTGGTCATATTTAACGGTACCTCAAGAACACTCATGTTTTAGTTGCAAGAATCGAGTAAGATTTTTAATTTCAAACTTCAACTCATTTAAGAAAAAAATACATTTTTAGTTACGATAAAACTGAGACTGAAACTGTTGTTACATTTCCCAGAGAATATTTACAACTAGAGGGAAAATGCTGGGTGGCTCTACATCAATTAATTTTATGATGTACGTGCGTGGGAACAAAGAAGACTTTAATCAATGGGCTGTGGATGCAAATGATGAACAATGGAATTATGAAAATGTACTTCCCTACTTTAAAAAGTCGGAAGATTACAACGGACACTATGCAAATGAGCCTGACTCTGGGAAATATCATGGAAAGGGCGGTTTACTCAATGTAGGAACCTATAGCTTTATGCCAGGAGTTGAGGATTTCCTAAATGCTGCTCTCGAACTGGGTTATAAAGTTGGTGACTATAATGGAGACGACCAACTAGGTAAAACGAGTATGGGGTTCTATCAACTTTGGTAAACTAACATAAATTGAATTAATTATACTATTTGTATTTTTAGTTTTTTCTAAAAATGATGCAACCGTTCAAGATGGTTGGCGAGAAAGTGTGTACAGAGCATTTTATCAGGATACCGGGAAACCATCCAATCTCTGCATCAAGAAATATGCTCATGTCACCAAAATCCATTTTGATCAGTTAGGCAAGAAGCCCAAAGCTGTTGCTGTCACTTATCACAGGCACGATATCATCAGAACTGTCACTGCATCAAAAGAAGTGATTTTGAGTGCAGGTGTTTTTGGCTCGCCAAAGCTACTTTTGTTGTCGGGTATTGGTCCGGCGAATGATCTCATGTCACTTGGAATACCAGTCATAAAAGACCTTCCGGTAGGTCAAAACCTTCAAGATCATGTTTCAAGCCTAGTAGGCCCTTTCTTTAAGGGTCCGTCAATTAATCTTAATCGCGACATAACTATTAAAAGCGCTGCTGATCTGATTTTAAATGGAAATGGTTTAGCAGCTTCCCCAACAGGAATGTCTGGGAGTGCTTTTATGCAGTCTCATGTCGCTCAGTAAGTGAAATATGTTTTAACTGATGCTTTTGGTTTAATCTGGTTTGATTGTAATTCTTTTAATTTTAGGCCACCATATCCAGACCTACAAATATTTCATGCTTCATTAACGTTGTATCCTGAAATACCCCAACATATTAATTCTTTTCTGGGTATTGACAAAGATTATCTTATGCATTGGATGAACCCATACCACAAAAACTATACAGATGCTAGATTATTACCAATCCTCCTCGGAAGACCAAAATCTAAAGGATTTTTGAAATTATCTGGTAAAAATCCAAATGATAAACTCATAATTGATCCAAAGTATCTTTCTCATCCGGATGATACGGAAGCCTTGTTGTATGGATTCAAGAAAGTTTTGGAGTTGTTCGAAAATACTAAAGCACTCAACACTCCGCTCTTTAGTAAGCCCATGCCGGGTTGTGAAAACTTTGTGTTTAAAAGTGACGATTATATTAGATGTGCAATCAAGTTTACGTCATCATCTTTTTTTCATCATGTTGGTACATGCGCTCTGGGACAAGTGGTTGACAGTAAACTAAGGTTTGTAAAAATTAACAGTTCATGTTTAAAATTGTTCGGTATAAAATTTAAAATATTTTCATACCTTTTGTTTCTCAACAATGCAGAGTCAAAGGAGTAGATAAATTGCGGATTGTAGACGCTTCGGTAATTCCAAGAGCTCAAAATGGAAACCCACAGGCTCCCACTATAATGATAGGAGAGAAAGGAGCAGATTTTATCATTCAGGACCTGCTTATATCCATGTCATTTTAAAATACGTAAATTTGTTGATATTTGTTATAAAGTAATAAAATGCAACTTGTAGAAATAGAAGTAAAATCGAATGTTTAAAGCATTTTTACAAAGCTGAAAAAATGTCATTAGCTCATTTAAACTTGTAGGGCACAACATGACTGTATAATAAAATGTCTTTCATAATCATACATTAACTACTGGATAGTCTTTGTTTCAGATTTCACTATTTCACAGTGTACATACTTAACGGAGTGGGGGGAGATGCGTTGCTGCTGGAATCAAATGTTAACATGAAATAGAACTGAACTGCAACTGGTAGCATGAATTGACAACGGGGACAACAGTGTGAATGAAGTGTAGGATACCTCAATTAATATGGAACATTATTCTGAGTTTTCTACCAGCGTCAATTTTGGTATTTTAAAAATGTCGTCTACAAATTGATTTACAAAAGATATATGAAACTGGAATTTCTTCACACAAATAAAATGCAATATGTTAAAAGCTTGAACTTGTGCCGTGCGTGTCACGTTTACATAGTCATCCTTAATGATGTAATTTAAATATTATTTTTTTGAATGTTTTTCTGAGTACAAATATAGTACTTGCTTTTAATTAATTTGTAGTTGTTGCATCTATATTTTTCAAATGATTAGTTTTCAATATCATTGTAGTACATGTTCCTATTATACCGTACTAGCATCCGTGATCACCGATCGCTTTTATTATATATATTTTTTTAGAAATTCAGATACATTCAAAAAATATCATGCATGCTATAAGATTTACCATGCTTGTTTATGTTTAATGGTTTCAGATGAAGATAACTCTAGATGTTCTTATTTACCTTTTTTTTAAATGATATTAAATATCACGAAGGTTGGAAGCTTAGCATGTATTTTAAGTTGTTAAGAAATAAAATTAGGTTGTTTTGGTCAGAATGTTTGAAAGAAAAACAGTTTTAATCTTAGGAGCAATTTTAGATCTTCACACGTTTTTTATCCAATCCCATAAAGGTTGATGCGCTTTGGATTTAAACTTTATCTCATTTTCTGTTGCTTACACGTGTGTTATTCCACTTTTTACAAAAGTAATTGACGCATCGGTAATACCAAGAACTCCAAATGGGAACACACAGGCTCCCACCATAATGATTGGAGAGAAAGGAGCTGATTTTATAATTCAAGACCTGCTTATGTCCATGTCAGTTTAAAAGGGCCATTATACGAAGGGCCTTAGCTTCTGCTAAAATCCCTGCAGTTTTGGAGCCTGTGAGATTAAAAAGAGACGATGGATCTAGACCTGATGGAATGACGATTATTCCATGGCATAATGGCAAGTCACTTGTCTGGGATGCCACTTGCTCGGATACTCTGGCTCCTTCACACTTGTCAGCATCAAGTAAAGAAGCTGGGTCAGCAGCTGAAACTGCGGCAAAAAGGAAGAAATCGAAATACAAAATGATAATTGAAGACGGATACTATTTCATCCCTTTCGCCGTTGAAACTTTAGGTC
>JAQIWN010005166.1:0-10239 GCA_034699025.1 Entomobrya cf. arborea Gr-Col-00668 | reverse complement strand
CAAACTAAATAATAGTACAACGATGAAAGGACATGGAATTTGGTTGTTACCTTAAAAAGGAGGAATCAGGAATACAAGTGACTCTAAATACCTGTTATTATTCCACAATCGTTAATTGTTGTGAATGAAATACCTGATTTCTTAAAATATAAAAGTTATTGTTAGCCGATGATAATAACTTTTCACATGTCACAACTATTCTTGCATGTAGACATTAACAAAAATAAGCATGAAAAAGATGCTCTAAATAATTTCAATGTGCATTATGCATGAAAGGCAATTTGGGGTTTGAGGAGTTGAGTCGAGGTCTGTATAAACCTAAAGAAAGCAAAAGTTAAGGACAAAAGTGTGTTATGTTTGTGTACATGTGCCTATCAAAACCCTTAAGTGGTGAATGGTGATGACTGATGCATGACATTTTATGTTCTACGACAGATTGTACTTGTGAAAATCTCCAATGGGTATTTCAAGAGGGGTAATTTCTGGCACTCAATACTCTCAATTTGTCAATGCCCCTGGAAGTTGTGAAACATTTATTTTCTGTAAACGAAATTTTCTATATGGTCGTTACAGAAAAATAAGTGCGCAAACATCAGCAACTTGAAAGGCAGTAAAAAACCTTATTTATCATAAAAAATGCATTCCTACTTTAAACATTTCTCATACAACTCATGAGAGTTATTCTTGAGACACGACGTCGCTAATTTTCCGTCTGCAGATTTTTAAGACGAATAGTCGAGAAATATTTCTAATTTTTAAAAGAAAATTGGAAGAAAATTATAGTGCGACTTCACAACACTCATTTTTGTTGAAAAAATTTATGGAGTTGGGGCAAATGACCAACGAATGGAACTTTACTTACTATACAATACCAAGTACCAAGTCAAAAATTAAAGTGAAATAAAAATGTGCATTCAAACAGTCGTCCACTCCACATGCTCATTTTAGATGGCTGCTGAAATGTCTTCCATTTATGCTATCTCTACTTTTTCTTACCATCATACACCATCACCACCACTTAAACTAAAAATGAGAAGAACCAAAAAAAATTCCATTATTTCCCATTCCCATCCCCAAAAAAATGCTTAGTAATCTTCCATACGAATTGTATTGTACTTTTTTGAACACAAGCACGTTTATTTATACGTCAGTCATTTGAGCATTAGAGTGAAGTCGTGATCTTAAAATGGCAAAAAAGGAATGTTCTTTTTATTTTTTGCTTCCTTTTTTCTACCGTGATGTAATGGCATACATTACGACTTTTATTGTGTTCCTGTACATACTTCTTTTTAACCATCATATTATCATCGTCATCACACATACGAACAGAACGGAAAACGATCCCTTAACTAGTTGGAATTAAAAAAAGGAACTAAATGCCTGCTCACAACGGCACATATACTTCTGGTAATAATAATTCAGTGCTGTGAATTCATGACCATACAATAATATAAATACTTTAAGTACTTGAATCAAGAATAAGGTCTTTTTTTTACTTGCCATCATCATCTCCACCACCCCTACTACCACATCTACTGCTCTTGTTCTCCATTTCTTGACTTGACTTGCCAAGCAAACAAAAATCTAGAACAGAGACAGAGAGGCAGGGAGAGAGCAACAAAAACGGCAGCTGCTACGACTACGACGACGGTAGAGACAGCTTCAACTAATGCATCTTTCGTCGTTTTGTTTGCTGTAAAAATTGTACGGAAAAGGAGAGGAGACCAAAAGACCCACTACAAAAAAAACTATGAATAAAGTAGTCAACACAGATATACAAGAAAAAATGTTAAGGATAGCCCAGAAGAATCATCGTGATCATCGTCATATATCTAATTTATATGTTGGAAACGTCATGTACGAAAAACGTTACGAGTCTTTTGTTGCCAATAAAATTTGCTGGAAAAGAAAAGCAAGAAAACAAAGCACTACATTCTTCTCTTTTTGCTGGTCCTGTCGTTTCTATTGTATATTATTGCAAACATGCTATCGTTATCGTTGTTCGACCGACATAATCAAAGAACGAGAAAATGAATTCATGCATGCTATTTCTCTCGTTTTTTCTCCTGCTGTTTGTGTACTTAAATAGACATAATGTATTGTGTCTCTTCCTTCTGAAAAAATGTATGTATGTACATTAAGCATACATATTTTTCTTTACTTTTAGAAGAAATTATTATTATCCTTTATTGCATTAAAGGCGACGGCTACATTGGGATTGGAGGAATGCATGTTTGTGTTGTAGAAGAATGGATGGAGTTGAAAGATAATTATTTAATAACGAGACTCATTAATATATCCTAGTCTTATTCGCTATAAAGTGAGTCGTAAACATGGGTAATTGGCTGTCTCAAAGGATTTTTTAGGGGGGAGTGTGACTTTCGTGCTACTATTTTCCCTATTTTCAAGTATTTTTGCTTTTTTCTTCATGCGTTAATATTTGTGCCTCTGCACTACCTCGGTAAAGTATTGTAATCAGTATTCAGCCGAAAGGCATTTCATTGTATTGAAACCCTCTCGTGTACTTACTGATAATAGTCCAAGCTTAAGATTGGGAAGGTATGTATAACGTGAAAAATCTGAACAATGTAAGCAATTGTTGTACAAAAACATATTTTGTTATGTTGCATTAATCAGAAGCGATACTGTCATCCTCTTGAGATAAATCGTTCCACTGTCTGAGAATGGAAAGTTCAGTCATTTAGAATCAGACAGATTTAGCATTTTAGAAAATAAACTCAAAATATGTCGAACAATATTTTTTTATAGAATCATTCGTTTGTAAAACAAAATGAGACTACATCACATCAGTTTATCAAAATTCAAGACAATAGTCAAGTGAAATAACAAAATGTGTGGCATACCGCACCACATTCTTACACATAATGCTACGTGGCGCCATTGTCATCTACTAATTTAACTTGTTTTTCAGTAAAACACGCATTTTGCTTCTTGTAAAATTCCGGAGTAATCAATTTGGATTTTAATGTCTGCATGCTCGGTTTGTTGAAATGGGAGCTTTGTTATCTCCTTTTGCTATTTTTTTACATCACTCCCTTTTAGTCTCCACTCCGCTCTCTCTGTCTTTTCCTCTGATAAATATACTTCTCTACGCTCAGTGAAAATGATACGCATATTTCCTTGTGTTGTTTTAGTTTTGCATGTGTCATCCGGGTAGCAACAACACAAAAAAACTATACACATAAAACAGTGCCGCTATAATAAGCTTAGCAATAACACGGCTGGAGAAAAAGAGACAGAATCACAAAATATATTACCTACAATATCCGCATCATATCAACCCTATCATCATCAGCATCGTTTTACATTACACAGGTTAAACAAATAGAATCAAGCAGACAAATGAAAAGGATGTTATGTTGTTTTTGTTAGAGCTCGTTCGTAGTTTGCTTGTTCATTTTGCATACATCCATCCATACAACAAATGGCACACACTCAGCACGCACCACTCATGTCAGCTTAACTTGGACTTGGAGTCGGGAGACGAAAATGGGGAACATATAGTGTGTACTACGTTTTTTTCGGTTGAACCAGGTATTTATCTCAATTTGCGTAACAGGCTGTGCAAAGCTCAGTTGTTTGAAAAGAGCAAGCCTAAGCAAAAGGGCTGTTAGCCAAAAGGGAAGAGAGAGAGCGAAAGAGTAATCATCGTCATCATCATCATCTTTTTCCTTCCTTCTCTGTCTCTCGGCACATCTTCGACTCATCGCTATTGCTCGGGAAAAGACAAGATCCTCCTGGTAAACTTGGGTTGTTCTCTTGGTGTGGTATAGTTGATTCACTCAGCGAGTGAAAAAGAGGACGAGCCCTTTTGCTCAGCCAACCGTATAGTTACGGAATAATCCTACCCGTTCTATTTCAAATAGCGGGTGAAACACAAGTACGACGGTCACAAACACGCACTACTGTGAAAATGACAGTATTAGAAAGAGAAACTCTCTGGTTTTTACACTGCCAGCCAAGTAGCAGAAGAGTACAGGGTAAGCTGGTTCTTTCCTCTGCTACTGTTGTGGTGTGGTGTAATACAGGGAAACCCAGAAAGAAAAGCGGGAGAAGGAAAGCTTTTCTGTCTGGGTGAAGTAATATGCAAAGTAAAGGAGAGTGAGATTTTTACTACCGCTAAAGGTACATATCGAATTACAAAAGAAGCTTGTGGAGTTGCAGCGGTGGTGGTTCGGTGGTAGGTTGAAGTTTTAAGTTCAAACCCTCACCACCACCACACAACTTTCTAACGCCTTGCTACCCACCAACACCACCATGATACCTCCATTGGTTATATTCTTCTATATACACTACTGTGTGGTGGTAGTAGAGTGGTGTTGACGAGATTATGATGGTCGTCGTGTTTTCCTCGTCATAATATTGGAAGGGAAAAGAGGTGATGTGCATTGTAAATTATGCAAATGGACTGAAACTGGCTGTGAAAAGCAATGGGTGGATCACACGTACGTAGTAGGAGACATGATGGTGATGATGATGATGCTATTCCACTCAGACAAGTTTTATATGTTTGATAAATTATATTAAACTTCTTTTTACGCGGACGATGATGGTAGCAACCTGTCGTAGTATTTTCCTTTCATGATCCGTTTATTTTCATGTCTGCAATATTTTCTCTGGAGAATCTAATAATAATTTTTGTACGCGTTGTGTCTCTGTGCGCCTTCCGTGTATGTGTTTGGCATATAAATAATAAAAAAGTGAAAATCTTTTCTATTTCTTGCCATATGGGTAAAAAAAAACCTGCACATGTGTAGTAAGTACGTCTGTCTGTTTGTATGGTTGGACTTGCCAAGCCAATATAATGAAGAAAATTTTTTCGTCTTGGTTTTCCTACTAATATTTTATTATTATCACTATATAATATATATTGTCATCATGAACGTCATCATAGATAGCCACCACCTCTTATGTCGTATAACCACACTACTGACAATGACGTGAATAGAAAAGTTATATGAAGGATGTTAGCCATTATTTTAAATGTAAGTTTGGAGATTTGAACAGGATTTTGGATTTAGTATGGTCATGAGATAAAATATGTTTTTCTACAAGCTTTTATGCATATGCACGTCCCAGTTGTATAATCATCCTAACAATGACAAGAAGAATAAAAGTAGCAAAACATGACGTGGATGAAGAAAATTGTGGTGTGAAGCACATCATTTATATTGTGCTCATCTCCTTTTCTGTAATCTTTTCTAACCCTTTTCTTTCCGCCTTTAACGAAAATTTTCTCATATCTCTTCAGGCAAACTTTTTTTGTGTACATTTTTTTTCAACTTTTATTCTGTATTATTGTCTCTTTATTTCTAAAGTTCCCCGTCTGGCATCGTGGCCATATAATTTGTTTTACTCGGCCATGTCATCTTATTTGTGCTGACGTCATTTTGCTAACAATTTTTAGAAATGGGAAATTTATTGAAGAATGGTCATCAGATTTAATGACAAAGTCAAAACTTATTTTCTATATCTTTTTAATTTGCTACATTTCTAGTAAGAGAATTTTGTCTAAAATATGAAGCAATTCGTTCAAAACAGAAAAATTTATTAGATAAAATTGCAGTTCGGATATTAGTTAGTCAACTAACTCATAATTAGGACGATCGAACTGTATGCACGATAAAATTTGAAATGTCTAATTTGTGACATGATTTTTTAACTCTCAACAGATATTGTGATGGATTATTGGAATCAACAAAATACTCTCTTGTTTATTCAGTTTGTACACACCAACATGTCCTTCCTTACATTGACTTTTACTTTATTGAGCCATAACGTAGAATAAATATAATATTGAGAAAGTCTGAGAGGTACAAGTAATACTTCAGTTCGAATGGAGAGCTCCAATATGCATAGAGTTTTTTTTGAAGAACGAGTAAATTGTCTATTAAGACACTACTCGAAACCGTGCGTTCTCCTTTACATTCGTAATGTGTTTCTTGTGGTTTTTATGGAAGCATTCACAAAGTTATGAACTTCTTCCGGCATCCATTCTCCACTGAAAATTATTATTTATCGAAACACTAGTGTTTCAGTACACATTATACTATCCCATCTGCCTGAACAACTGCTGTGTTAAAAAAACACTAAAATGGTTGTACCTAATATATTACTATTACACATAAGGTTATCATGATATACATAAATATACTCGGCCTTGCTCGTTCTGATGATGGAAATACTTTTGCCAGCTTTCACGTAGATTCCAGGAAGGAAGGGGTTAGCACACGTGCTCCGTTTCTTTTCCTCTCTCCTCCCCTTTATTCGAATGTACGATGAAAACTCCATTTTCTTTCGTTAACGTACATTTCAAAATGTTGTATGAATGTAAAAGTTGTTGTACCCGCTTTGTATTTCATACGACATACGTTCCTCCTGATTACTTGATATTTCATCCTTTTTCGTCGTCTGCTCAACTGAAGAAAAACTTTTCCCGTTCTAACAACCTGGTATCCTGTTATTCCCAGCCACCCAAAGAGACTCGTTAACAGGAAAAAACTTGTGATTCCTTGTGAAAGTATCACTACTGAGCGCTCTTCATACACTTAAACCGAACTAAGAACCTTACACATGTCGAATGGGACAAGTAAAAGTATCATGAAGCCTTCGTTGAGGTATCAAGACACAAATCGTTAACAGAGGACTTGTCAGGCCAGTTTTCTTTCGGTTCATGAGTCTTCAAGTTTTAACAAATTCTTGAACAGAATGATTTCACAGCAAAACGAGTATGAAATATTTTTTTGAATGAAAAATGAAACATAATCTGTTAAGGTTGAATGTAAGGTTTAGTATTTACTTTCTTACACAACAGTGTTCCATTAATAATTCAAAGTTAGACAAAGTTTTGTGATGTAGAAGGTAATTTGGATTCTTTCTACCCGGATTCATTTATGCATATTCATATCATACTACGATATAACATTTTTTCATTTTAAATAATTTATCTGTAGTATGAATGTATGAACAACGAAAGAGATATTACTATTTCTGCTTGTTATCCTAATATTACACTGTATTTTTTGTTTTCTAAATTTCTAAATAACCGTGCCTTTTTTAACCAGTTAAAATTACTACATATATAAATGTCGTATCTTTTAAGCAAAAGTACCTTTTTCATAAAAATCAAAATTTCCTTGTGAAAATTCATTTATGGAGATATATTTTACAAATATTTTCAGGCCTTTTTTGACTAGACAAGGGCGTCTGTAGGAACAATCTATCTTATCTTTGCAGATCCAATTCTGCACTTGTCAGTTTGAAAGATTTACAACTATTGATAGGAAAACAGGCAAAGTATTGGTTCGATTTCCTGGTAGAAAACGGAAAGATAACTTGTTAAGCGTGTAAACTATTTCGCTACTATTTACTATCAAAGTGTTTTCTTAGCACATATTTCTGATTATGTATCGTCTACTCAAAAACAATGATTTATTTATTTTAAAAAATTAGTTACTCACGCGAAACCAAACTTATGATATGATACATGTATTGTACATACATTTGTTAGTATATACAATATATGCACATTACTTTTAGTAAAAAAATCAAATATTCACATTAAAAAGGATTGGAAAAATGAATACAATTTCTAGTTTACTTTTAGTATTTATGTTTAAGTATCATCAGGAACAACATTAGCGTAAAAGATTTCGAGTAATGGTATCAATGTATCAAACAAACATTCAGTTGAGAAAATGGGCGCCCTTTTAAAACGTCAGAAATTCTGATATACTTCCGAATATATTTGCATTGTGCTAAAAAAATGCTTCAAAATGAAATCCTTTCTATAAAATTCGTTTATACTTAGGCTGACTGACACGATAGGCTCCATAAATATATTTTATTATGCATCATGGCTCACATCCTTTGCCTATTTCCATTTTCCATTAAGTATCAAAAATACGTACTTATTGTGTGTGTGAAAGTTACATCCAGTCAGACAACAACAAAAACACCATTTTTCAAAACGAAGTAGGTATTTTTATATGAATTTCCCCGTTTTCCATTTCTTTTTTCAACTCCATTCTGTAGCTGATGGAAGAAAGCTTGTTTATCTGCATTACATTGCCATATACATGTACGAGTGCATGTAAATATTGAATCACGTACAGTTTTCAGAGGATAAGAGGAAAGTTTTGGTTACAAGTATAAAACGTTACTTCCCTTTAAACATATTATGTAATCTAATACACTTTTCCCATTTAGCATTCTACTAAAGGAGCTCCAATATATTTTTGTAGATAAAAAATGAAGCTTTACATTTAGGGTTGTCTTTGACTCATTTTTATCTGGAGTATAAAATATCCAATGACTATTGTTGATCGTATAAACATATGTACATAATAAAAATTAAATACTACACCCAGAAATTTTGCACTTATTCAAGTAGTTATGCTATTTGAAGGACTGAAAGAAAACAAATCATTCTATTCAAATTGTATAAAAGGAAAAAAGTATGTACAGTGCGAATAAAAAAAAGAAATAGAAAATTCTGCAAAATCTGTACCATTAAAACAAGTTGAGGGTAATATGGGTACATGACATGGTACGCCACGTGCATTGGGTTCAGGGTAGTTTTTTAAAGAAAAGATAAAGGTATGCAGTGCAGTCACAAAATGGGAGCATTACACTTACATACATACATATATTTAGAATATTTTCACATAAGATCTCAAGTTTTTCTACTTCGCAACAGCCGTTCTCTGTTCTTGTGGTATTGGTGGTGGTTGTTGAATTGGATACGGTACGAAAGTTGAAAGTGTAATGTTGCTGATGTGATCCTTTATTTGGATCGGGAGTTTCTGAATACTCTTTTTTCCTTCTTCTCTCTCTGTTCTTCCTCTACTGCTTCTGGAATATAATCATTAATCTTAGCCGACCTGTCATCCGTCCAACGATCTAACAACATTGAAAGGACTGAAAGGAGCTTCCATCCATCCATCTACTTGTCTTGCTATCTATCCCTTTTTCTGCTTCTCTTCTCCTTGAGCCGAGTTCTCTTACTTTTTTACTGTAGCATTAAGCATGGTACAAATACATTTTGTATTATACTTATTCCCTTACAATATCATCATCATAATGTATAGACGACTTTTATTTTTATTATATCACTTGGTATATACACAGATAAATATCTATATATACATCAATACAAGTACAAGGTATTTTTTTTGTCCAGGCCACAAACTGTTTTGTACTTCACACTTTATATAAAGACTTACGTTATATGAGCGTATTGTGTTACAAGAAGAACGAATAAGTAAATAGATGAAATAATTCGTTAGTTACAGTGCCTTGTACCACCATTTTCTTCCTCGAAATGATCAAACGTTATGGTGTATAAATTTAAATAGGAAAACATTTCCTGTTTATTTCCATATCGAACTCTTCTTGAGATTAAAGTGTGAACTGAATGGGTAGCACTTTTATTAGGTGATACCATCAACCGTACACAAGAATGAACGGCAGATCTAATCAGTCTTCTAGTACTAGAGGTGTAATTACCAATATTGCACTGTGTCATGTTACGGTACACGACACAGCCACTGATTGTGGATACACAAGCTTGTGTCTTTTTAAAATTTCTTTGATGCTTCTCCGATTGGTTTGTATCGAAAAGCTAAATTCGATTTCCGCTGGCAATGTACAGTGTATATTATGTAGATTTTGTGGTACTTTAACGATAAAAAACATCGATTTAACATGGTATTTGGACCATATTTCCGCTGATCCGCTACACAGAAAGTTAAACGAACTTAAAGTAAATTCGTAAACTTCAAAACGTAAATTCAAAAGTAGCTTAGGATCATAACTGCACTGCATGAATATATATTGAATATAAGTAATGAATCATTAAACTAATACAATGAAAATGAGGATACTGCCCGGTGATGTCCACTCATTCATATGTCAATGTCCAAATACTCTTTGGAAAATGAATAAAGAGAATGACTATGACTGCTGAAAAGATAAATCCAAGCAGTCCAGATATTTACTCCGTTTTTCTCTTTCATCGTTCGCTTCTCATCCTTTTTGCCTGACTCATTACATTTAGTCATTTCGTGTGAGAGAATTCATTTCACGCGATGACGAGGAGCCGACATGAACTTATGTATTTTGGACGTGGGTGAAAAAAGTGGAAGAGATTTCATTTCTCACTCGAAGATGTATACGTTTGCCTGCTATATGCATATCCTTGTTATGAAACTTGAAGAC
>JAQIWN010005165.1:0-10240 GCA_034699025.1 Entomobrya cf. arborea Gr-Col-00668 | reverse complement strand
ATAAAACAAACCGATTGAGCTAAAACCTTTAACAAAATCAATTTTCCTGAAAAGATTTATGAATCTGCGTCAAAAATATTTTTTGAATTTTAGCCCGAAAGTGCGAGTTTTGACGACTCGCCCTTTACTTTCGGCGTTAAACTCACACAAAAACGTACCACCTCAAAACGTTCATAAATTCAAATACAAATCAATTAACTAATTTAACTACACGCCAATCGACCTTCATTTTAAATCGATATGCTTAACACTAACTACCATTTAACCACTAACTACCCCACACCATTAATTCAACATTCGCTAACGTTCAATTAAACGGTATATTTAACATTCCCAAAATTACTCAAAAACATAACTACCCCGATACTTTAATAGTCACCCAATCCAAATCAATTACAATTAACCTTCGCACATAAATTGATGTTTAAACTAATCGCTACAACTGCCAATAAAATTAGTTTAATTACTCGCGTTAATTGATACGTGCTTGATTAAATTCACCAATCTGTAATTCATCAATCTATACACGAATTGGTGTGTAGTTCGTGACGGTTTCAAGGTTTAAAAAAAAGTGCATTGATAAAAGGACATCTGTAGCAGAATCATTTGTGGACGTAGCATCAATGTGGTCGTTTTCGATATTACGTAAATTAACTTATTATTTTGACATTTGCATAAATTGTATAAAGTGTTAAGGTATTTTTTTTGAAATCGCGTGTTGGTCTAATTTTACAAAACGATCTAAATTCTCTACAAGTTTACAAATGTCGTACTCGTACAGTACTCGACAAACACATAGATCACACCTAATCACTCCAAAGCGAAATATCAAGAAAAATCAGAGAAGAAGAAGCGCATGAACCAAGACCCTCTCGTATTAAATCAATAAACATACCACAGTGCGGGGGTGGGTCCACCAACATATCACGCCTACAACCTCGCAAGCTTCTTTACCTCACCATTTTTATGATTTTCTCACTCTCATACGTATCGTTATGGTAACATGGAGAATTGAATTATTACACAAGTGACGGGTAGCGAATGTTACCAGATTCTTCTCGAAAGATATTTCACGTTTAACGTACACAAAGCAAAACAATTACGCTCACACGATCATATCTCTCCAATCATAAAAGTTTGTTGTCAAGGCAAAGAGCAGATTTTTTAGCAATAAAACTTAGAGAAACGGATGTATAACAAATAATATTTTTTTGAAATTTCTTTTTTTCCTTTGAAAAAAATGTGTTTTACCCTTAAATCATGTTGTTAAAACACGTAGTAAGAGGTCAAATTTACTAAACCTCACGTTTCAAACTCTCAAAAAAACTACCTCAATTTTCCATTAAAAAAACGCAATCTCTAACCATTCTTCTCTCTTTCTCCCCCACAGATCTCAAACACCACGTCCCACCACCACCACCCCCCATAACCCCCCCATCCCCAACAAACAACAACACAAAACCACTCCCCCCAGTAACCTCCCTCCTAACCCAATCCCGCTCCCCACCACCCCCAACCTCAACCCACCTCCAATCCCGCACGACCCCCCAAATAACCCACACGATCTCATCCCTCCTCTCCTCCACCTCAAACTCCCCATCCCCCCAAAAGAAATCCCCACCACCCCCAACTCAACCCCAACCCCACGACTACTTACAAACAGCCCACCGCCTATTCTCGTCATCAGTGTATTCCCACCACCACGCCCACCAAGTCCTCTCCACAATCCAACAGTCCAGTTTAACGACCAACGGTAGCGTCCCCCACCACATGACGTACGACAGTGAAGACGACGAGTACGAGTATGGGAAGGATGGTGGAGGGAATGGAGGGGGTAGAGGGGGGTCGAACAGGAGGAGGAGTAGGACGAATTTCAGCTCGTGGCAGTTGGAGGAGATGGAGCGCGCTTTTAACGCTTCTCACTACCCGGATGTGTTCATGAGGGAGGCTCTCGCGTTGAGGTTGAATCTTAAAGAGTCTCGCGTCGCGGTGAGTTACAAGCACAGTTACTTTTATTATTCTATTTATTCTGAGAATTAGTCACCAACATTCAAACCCGAATTTAATTACCACAATCATCGAGTCAAATCAAAACAGATGCGTAATCAAGATGGGAAATCATGAATACTAATGCTACGCACAATATGGTGTTCTCTGAGCAAACTTATCCTCAAGGGACTCATATCACAAAATTACATTTTTTTATGGGATTTACGAAGGGGGGAGAATTCTCTTTAACTTATTCTTTTGAGCTCGGAGCGACGATGGAGAACGAAACCAGTTTTTTTTTTGATGGAGAGAATCTTTTTCTTCCAGAGTTTCCCCTTCTCGACTGCTCATTTCGTTGCATTTCGATTATTGTCAAGCAAAAGCATACGCATATTTCATTGGGTTTTTATTTGGGTTTAATGTAGAGTATCTCGTTGCCCCAGTCCTTGACTTTTTCGCTGTGTGACAAGCGTGTTTGTGGATGTACTGGTCACTCGACACTCTAATATTTAGCGAAAAACAAATTAGCATACCTGAGCACGCAATCTGTTAGCCAAGTAAAGCTAAACAAGATCAAGTTACAAGCGCGTGCGACTAGTATTTGCTCACCACTCAACTTACGTAAATATTTACAATCGGAGCACGCGACAAGAAATTAGCAACGTGATCATTTACGCACTCTTTACTCAAACTCGATTATTTTCGTTAAATTCCCTAAATCCCTGATCTAATAACGAAAAGAGGGTTGTATTAACACGTTCTTGTGGAGGGTTGCATTGCAATATGTTGAGGGGTGTGTTCCAGTACCACACCATATTTTGTTATGTAATCAAAAATCATGATGGGTTTTTATCCTTCCATAAGGTTTGTGATTGTAGATCTTTAATTAATCGACTATTCCCTGGGTTGTCGTAAATTGTGTGTTTGGGGATTATGGGGAGTTTGGGGATTGTGGTTTGTGCGAGATTTTTTTTTGTTCATGGGGATTTAGGGATTTTTTCTTGATTTTTATAAGTATTTTTGATTCTTTAGAGTGTGCTTTTTTTTAACGTTAGCTTATTGATGACAATTGGTTGTGGTTGATTTGGGAAATATTTGAGATGATTTTTGGTTCGTTTAGGTATGGTTTCAGAATCGGAGGGCAAAGTGGAGGAAACGGGAGCATACGAAGAAAGGACCTGGGAGACCTGCTCATAATGCTCATCCTCAGACTTGTAGTGGGGAGCCTATTCCGCCGGATGAGTTGGCCAAGAAGGAGCAGATGCGGAGGGAGAAGAAGGTGGGTGTGAGTTTTTATTTGTTATTTTGGTTTGGGATTTGTTTGGGTCTTTTCATGACTTAACATCAAGTGTGTTGGTGTTAATGACTTTTGATTCTAGTTGTTTTGGAGTTATTGTCATTAACTCATGTTTAAATCAGAGTTGATGGTGTTAAACATTAACTTATGAGTTATCAAAACAAGCCGAACAAGAGCACAAGAGTTATCACTTTAAACTTAAAATCAAACTCAGTTGTTCTGTTTTCACATAGTTTTATTGACTTAATTTAAAGTGGTGTTAATGACTGATAACTCTGTTAGATTTTGAGTTTTCACCATCAACTCATGTACAAATAGGAGTTAACGATCGTTAAACTTCATTTAATCTAAAGTTAAACGATATCATTTTAAAATTAACAATCTCTTCTATTTTCCCCTCACACAGCTCATGAAAACACTAGAAAAGCAACAAGCAAAGCTAGCCTCCCGCGGCGTGACCGTCGACCTCCAAGTCCTCCGCCGCGAACTAGAAGCAAAACAACTAAAGTCCTCTCCCGGCTCCGCGAAACGCTCATCAAGCAATAAGTACCCCCACCTCCAAGGCTCTAAACGACCCGGCGGTGGTGGCGGTAGCAGTAGCAACGACGCTTTCAACACCACCGAGTCCAACTCTCTCCATTTCGACGACTCGGACATGGACGACGATGACGACGACGATGATCTGGATCTTCTCGATGATAACGACTCGATGCACAATAGTAATAGTAACAGTAGCGGTGGAGGTGGTGGTGGATGTAGTAACCGTAGAAACGGAGAAAAGAGCAATAACAATAACGTTCAGTCGATCACGTTTAGTATCGATAGTTTGCTTAACAAGTCGTAGGAGGATGATTTTTGGGGTATATAAATCTTGTATAATAAAATATCTCAGGTGTTTTTGTTAATTTATTTGACATGAGACTGAAAACATAATAACGTGGGGGGTTGATGAGTAGTGGGGGATGAAAACTGGACAAGATTTTTCAAATATTCCGTTTTTTGAACATAAGCGTTAGTCAAAAAAAAAGTTTTTTAATTTGTATAGAGAGATATCGTCTGTAATTTTTTGTGTTTTGGTAAATAATGTGAGAAGGGAAATAAATAAATTTGCCATGGTAACGTGTACCAAAGATGAAAATATGGGAGTTTGTGTGGTTTGTTTTGGGAGATGATGATGTGAATGTGAGTATGGGGTGATTTGATAAACGAACGTGATTCCCGTGTGGATGGTGATGGGATGGATGCTGGATGGAGTTTTATGGGTACAAATAAGTTGGGTTTTTACACAAGTTTTTTTTAACAGGTTTAATAGTTTATTTTTACTTGAGTTTCTATGTAAAATTTTTAGCAGGAAAACGTACAAGTTTTATCTTTACACTTGCATTCAAAAATTTTTCTGAAATAATCAACTACCGTAAAAACATCTCCATGGTAGCATACAAACCAAATCATATAATATATATTTTCCAAAAAATAAAAATCCTACAGTCATAAATCGACTCGTACTACACTGGGTATTACACACAACACAGGGTAAAATGCATTTGATATCGTCATGGTACTGAATTCCCCATTCACTTTCCCGTCACGTCCCGTACATCATCCCGTTATTTATATGCATTACCACTGCGATTTTCATTCATATTTGAACATGATTCACAATTTTTATTGTCACAATTCATCTGGAAGACTTTTTATGATGTGTTGTGGTGGTCGTAGTATGTAACCTATGGAAATACATGTATTTTTTTGGCACATGATATATATACATTTTGATAAACACCATCGTATTGGAAGACAAGGTGCGTCTGGAAGACTTTTAAATGGTAACCTTAGTGATAAATATGATATATCTTGGAAGACATGTTTACTCTAGATGCGTTACCATAGCAACGCCATATGGAAGACTTGTTACGCAAATTATACTCTATTTGGTTGCCTATAGCAACACGCTGAATGACCCTATCAAAAAAAATTCTTTAACCCCCAACCCCCTCTAAAACGGCAACCCAATCTGATAAGCCTCAATCAACGCCCCAAAACTATCAAAGATCCCAATAATCCCAAAAGTGACCCCCAAAAAGATAATGAAACAATCCCAGCAAATAGTATTGAGACTCAAGAACCCCCCCTTCAACTTCAAATGAAAGTAGCAAGGCCAAATAAAACTCAGCATCGTCCCTGTAAAGTTCCCAATGAACCCCATCAGTATACTAAAGTGAGGAATGGACACCGCAAACAATATTGTCACGATAACCAGCCCAACCCTAAAAGCACACCCTTTCGTGGTCAACTCGTTGTCCTTGTCGAAAATCGGTTGGAACTTTTCCCCGTTGAAGAATATCTTTTGGAGGAGATCCGCTGCGGCGTAGTATGGCAACGGGTAGGATAATATAGCCTTCAATACTAGTATGAAATTGACAAGACTCTTCCAAATCGTTGGGAGGTTGTTGGTGATGACCTGTAGCGTGCTCTTGCGCCATGTGAGGAAGGCGACATACCCAAACCCGCTTTTGAACGCTGCAGCGCAGACGTGAGACCAGTCGAGCATGCGACCGAACTGGGCTGGGTCTTGCATGTTTCCCTCGAGGGTTGGGAGGAAGATGTGAGATGTGTACGAGAAGACTATGATTCCGAGAGAGATTGGGAATGTTTCAAAGTCAAGTGTTAGGGTCACGTCGGAGAAACCCCATTGGCCGATGCAGGCGAGGCAGTACGCCACGATTATTAGGTTGATGAGGAAGTGGGCCACTGTGCACCAGAATGATAACGCTGAGACAGAGTGGAGAGAGCGGAGGAATGCGCACGGGATCAGGATCATTCCTAGAATGGGGGGTTTGAACTTAGTTGTCATGGTTACCATGGTTTTTTATAGAATATGTTTAATGTTATTACCTGACAACATCATCCAAGACCTAGAATCGATAGGCGAGTCCGGAAACGTACCTGAAAAAACACAAGCACGTTAGTTTCCATGGAAACGTACAAATCTCTTTAAATTAAACTCACCAATCATGAGATCCCCACACAACACAATGTAAAGTATACAAGTCATCAGCAACTCGATCAACTGCGCCGTATTGACAATCATGGGTCCGAACCTCTCCCCAAACCCCACTTTAGCAATGTCCATGTATGACCCTCGAGTCCGTACCATTTCCCCGTTTTCGTTGGCCTCGTACAGGCACTCGACGAGGATCTTACCTGTGTAGCAGCAGATGTATGCCACTCCTATCATCGCGAGGATCGCCCAGTAGCCGCCGTGGAGGACTGCGTATGGGAGGGAGACTAGGAACATGCCCTGTACACATAATATATTGATAAGCACGTAGTTTCCATGGAGATTATAATAATTAAGTCTAAATTTTCTCACCTGAATAGCATTGGTAACGTTCCACCCCGCCTGCCACTCTGTAATCCTCTCCCCCGACCCACACCCAAACTCATCAAAGCTCGGCTGCTTCTCGAACGTTCCAAACTCTGTCAATTCATGACTCGACTTTGACTTTTTAGTAGGATCCGAAGCAAAGTTTATCTGCTCCCCTGTTTTCTCCTGTACTTTCGAGCAACAGTTAAGCAGTTGCTCTTTCGTCGCTAGTAAACAACTAGTTATCAGCGATTTCGCACTGGGTCGGGGGAGTTCCGTGCTAGACGACATCGTGACAGCACTTTAGTTAATTTAATCACGTTAGCAGTTAAAACTCAAAATAATTAAATGGCAGGCGGGGTATCGTGTCAGTCAAACCGATCCACTCCCGAGACGAAAGTGTACACACACTTATTACTCAATGCGCTTGGAGCCTCGCTCGTAAACCCCCGGGTACTCCCGTCCGCTTATATATACCCGTTGTCATGCATTATTGATCCGGGTTGTATATCAGCCCTACTGCGTCATGTAAAAAAAGCGTCTCCTTTTCTGGAACTTTTCCCATCGCTATGTTGTGTACACAAGGGCGTTGCTATGCGATGTCACGCTACATCATCATCATGATAGGACTGTGCTAATTACCCAAATTTGGTGTGTGAAAAAAATTAGGTAATTTATCCATGACTCAAATAAAAATCCCCATGACAACCAATTTTTTTTGTTTTGTAGTTTTTATTACAAAAACACTCGATAAAATCGTTCATCTTTTTTTATTGTATATCACCACGACGACAACGACGACGGTTATATGTAGAAATTAAACTCGTCAAGAAATTACAAATATATGGCAAATTAAACAAAAAAAAACTCATAATACTGAAACAATTAAATTGCTCTGAGGGTTTACACACACAAGTTATTTTGATATGGCACAAAAATATTGTAAAAATCATAAAGAATACTGACACTGGTTTCGGGGGTTCAACAACACAACATAAAACTCTGAATAAAAACTTCACATGACTAATTAAAACCAAATATGTTTCCCACACACTTAAATTTTTTTTCCTTCTAAAGATTTCTTAAAACTTGATTTATAATTTAATATATTTTTGGTACGTTAAGAATCTTGTTACATTTAATGATTTCATCCTCAATTAAATAATTTTACACGAGTTTTATCCCTTATCCCTCACACGATTTTTTACTGTACAGAAAATAAAACAGGAATTATTTTTGTCAAATAAAATTGCACATCTAATTAACTAGCATAACTGTTTTGCTGATTCAAAACCACCAAAAAAAAATTAACTTTTTTTTTCACATTTTTCAACGATTTTTTTTTTGTCATAAAATTTTTTAAAACACTTTTTTATATAGAGACGGATAAAACTTGTTACACTTACGGTTTTTTTTGTAAACACGATTTATTTACCAATTAGTTTAAAAGGTTTTCTCTAATCGTTAGTTAATGGACTTTACATACGTTAAAGATTATACACACCACCGGGCGGGTTTTTTTGTAGCTAAAAGTTCAAAATAAAATACTGAAATAACACGGAATGCAAAGAACAAACACGATTAAAAAAATAATTCTGGTTTAAACATTGTCATGATGATTATGATGAGTTTTTTTTTGATACAAGGGTTCGTGTTTTTATGTGTTTATCTAAAAAAATTGTTTTTATACACCTGCCACGTAGAAATTAGCAAATTAATTACGATTATACTTAGTTTCTAGAGGGTTTTTTCTTATCCACACGATTAAGTAGTTATGGTAACGGATGTCTTAAAATTATGATTAGTTTTTACACACACGGGATTTTAAGTAGCTTGAATGATTAGTGATTTTTTGATTAGTGACGAATAATAATTAAATGATGTGGAAAAAAACGTTGCTTATTTTCAGTCTAGCGTAATGAAAAACAAGTTGAAATTAGGAATGTTTGAATTGAGAATTTATCAGAAATTAAAAAGTGAGTTCCCGCTAAATTTTTGATAAATTAAAAAATAAACGTGTTATCTCTCCAGAAAAATGGTTATACGCGACGGAGTTTATAGCTTAGGTGTTTGCAGTTTCAAAGTACTTGTAGGTGGGATTCTCGTACCCATTTATCTGCATGTTGGCAACGTGCTTTTCCTCTGGGGTGATGGCGTTCGAACCCCCGTTTGTGAACCCGATGTTTGTGTTTACCTCCAAGAAGCCCTGGGGGGGAATTATTTGCATTAGTTATTGCTCACTTTAATATGTTTGAAAAGTAACCATGGTAACGCCATACCTGATTCCTTGGTGAATTGGCCCTTCTCCTGAGAACAACAAGCCCAATAACAATTGACCCAACTATAGCGATCCCAGCAAACGCCATGGTAAAGTACACAGACTTGTTTTCACGGTAGTGGTACACCTCTCTCCGGACCGTGTACGTCTGCAAAACAAAGTCATTAAACTCATATTAAACTCACCCTCAACTCATTCTTAACTCCAACCTGTTAAGGAGTTAACAACCTTTAACTCCAAACCACCACCATTTAACTCATACTCAACTACAAACAAACTAATGAAACTCCCCCACAACTCACCTGATCAAACCCACCCCCCTTCCCATCCTTCCCACCCCCAACCTTCCCCTCATGAACCAAAGCCCTAGCAACAACCCCATCCTTCTCCTCATCCTTCTCCCCCCCAACATAGTCATCCACCCCCAGATCCTCACTAGGCTTCTCCGTCGTGCTACTACTCCAAACCCCCTGAGTACTCGTGTAGCTACTCTGACTGCTGCTACTAGGCCCTTCAGTAGTAGAACTGCTGCTGCTACTCACCGACGAGAACGCATTGATCACCGGGGCAACCGTTCCATCCACATCCTCCTCATCATCCGTAACTGGGTATTTCCTGATAACTTGGCTCCTGTACTTTTGCAACAGTAACTGTTCAGTGTCCCGGGTCGCGGTCAATAACGATCCTGGTGGGTCATCCCGTCCTTGCAACGATAGAACGTAGTCCTCGATCAGTGGCTTTAGCTCATCAGCCAGGTTTCCGTACCTACGACAACATAGTAATTAATACAAACCTCACTTACAATTAACCCCTTCCCCAAAATCCCCACTCACCTATTCAACATCTGCAAGCAACTCCTCGCAGTCGCACTAATCCCAACCAACCTCTGCAACGTATACTCCTCCTCAACCCCCCCACCCCCACCACTCTTCAACAAATGCTTGTAGTGAGCCAACGTATGATGCCTGTCCTTATGCAACACCCTCATGAGTTTCTCAACACACTTTCTAATCTTGTTAACATTCTGAGGCCTCTCATTCAACGCCTGAGTATAGCACTCCATCGACTCTTTCTTCCTCTCGTTAATATGCGCCAGAACCCTCTGCTGGTGAACCGCAATCAACTGCCTCTTCTCAGCCTGCCCTTCTTCCTCTAACGATTTGATAGTTTTCTGGAACCTCAACGTGATCGTGTGCTTGAACTCTTCAGCTTCTTTGTTCAATCCTTCGTTTCTCATCTCTTGGTACTTTGCCTCCATCTCGTTCCAGTCTTGGGTGACCTTTTGCATTCGGGATCGGTGGACTGATTC
>JAQIWN010005164.1:0-10240 GCA_034699025.1 Entomobrya cf. arborea Gr-Col-00668 | reverse complement strand
TTACCTGGTTTGAGTCTTGATTGGAATCCCAGAAATGCACGGCGGATGGTACACAGAGGCATTTATTGATTGTAAATGCTTCTCCATAACATTTTCACTATTTATCCGAATTTCAGGTGTTCCTTCAGCAGGATCCATGTTTTATATAAAAAGTACTGCCTTTTATTATTTTTAGAGCTCCATTGATGCTAATTATGGACTTTTCTTTACTTTTTGATGTAGATTTTTATACAAATTAGAATTTTTCAATGAATTTCGTTCTGTTCGTTAGATTGAAACAAACTCAAGCCTGAACGAATGCATTCATACTAAAAGCTTCAGCAACAGCTCCTGGCTTAGCGTCCTAGTATTTAGGTTAAATAAACGTTGATACGTAATCTATGTGCAACAAAACAAGTATATTACTATATTTTTTACATTAAATACATGGTCATCTCATCTCTATATCTAATGCATAGACATTTCAAATAAAAACAAAAAAGATGAAATCAAATATATGTTTGTGAATCCTGTATACCGAGTAAATAGGACTAGATTAGAGTAAATCATTAAACACTGACAAACGATATTATTTAACTGGACTATGGTTAATCACTGTACAAATATTTAAGTTAAATAAATCATATTATTTGCTATGTGCATAATACATAAAGACAAATATATTATTCTGTAAAACTTGCTACCCAAAGATTTATAGATTTTTATCTTATTAGAAACAGCTTAAGTCGAGTAAACAGCTAACGGCCAATTTAGGATTTATCTAATGCATGTAAATAATTGACAATTGTTTTTGTGTACAGGTATTTTATCATTTTTAAAAATATGCCATAGCTACGAAATACATCACATTGAAAGATTTATTTTAGCACATCCTAAAATAAGAAAGGTCCTAGTAAATTGTAAGTAGCAGTTTTTAAAAAAATCAATAGTTTTATATGGAGTTGAAAGTGATACGGCATGCCAAAAATCCTTCGTTAAAATATATATAAATACATACATACAAGTGAAGGACTCAACTTTGGAATTCAACATTTTTTGCACAAAATCTAAGAACAAATAAGAGCATGAACATGACAGATAGACAATAACTGTTCAAAATCATTGTTACAGTACAAATGTTACTTTTCTGTATTGCTTTACATCATAACACGTCATCGCTATAATGCCACTTTCATTCCAACACGCTCCCCCGTCGCAAGTTGCTTTAATGTTTCCAGGAATATGAACAATGAAACGAATTTGATAGGTACTCAGCACGTTTTCAGAAGCTTTTCATGAGATGAGATGATGGTTATTGTTTTTGGTGCAGAAAATTAATCAATTCTAGTGTAGTTGGTTGGGTCTCTAGTGTTTTTGAATTAATGGATACACTGATGAGAAACTATTAACTGAACGTTCAATTATATATTTTCCTTTGACCATGTAGATATATTTACTTTAGATTAGAATTACTTTTAAAATAATTTGGTTGTGTCGCAGTTCTAGTTTGGATTTACACATTTTAATTAATCTATCCTTTTTGGTCATGTTGTCATGTAACATGGATTTCGTAGTATTTTTAGTATTGATCATTTATACTTTAGTTAGCGAAGCGTATCAAACTATGAATAAAATCCGTGTTTGTGGGGGTTCCCTTAATCAGTCATATGAAGTTTTTGACACTTCGTGTCGTCGTGGTGCATGGATGCCCCAGCCAGTTCAGACAGGCTGCATTTGTGTTACCGGAACGTATGTAAATTGTGTTCAAAAGCACTGTCTAGAGTCTAGACAGCATACGCCATTTTTGTCAAATTAAATGTATGATTTTATACAAATAATTTTATTTGTAGATGGCTCTTAATGGAAAATTACTGTGACTCAAACTTCTACATTTTATCCGGTCCTTCAGCTAACGAAAGTTCAGGAGCTGGAACACAATTCGCATGCTTTGAATTTTCTAAACAAGTATAAAATGGCAATCATTTCAAACATAATTTCCCATTAAAATCAATCAATTTCCAGTATCTTTTCAACTGCTCTATATTTTAATTTGCTTTAGTTTCGTCGTTTTGTCTCGCTATCCAGTGAAACAAACCAGTACAAACACTACATAATGCAAAACAATGGAAAATTCATCGCTGCTTTGGAAAAGGCCGATCTTACGCACATACCAGACAGTGAAGTACCCGTGGTAGTCATCCGACTGAATGCTAACAGTGAATTCTACATGTCACATAAAGCCGGTGTTCATTCCGACATTTGGCAAAAATGTTTAGGAACCCAGAAGATAAAACCATACACTCATATAATCAAGTCAGAAGAGTCTATCAACTTTCTTAAATCCATGAGAGGGGAACAGACGTGTGACGACGTAAAAGATGACGATTTCCCTTACACCATGAGCAACAACACTGAATGGCTAATTGATCAGGTAGGCTCCTACGCCTGGGGTAGTGAAGAAGGTAATATTGAAATAGGTAACTGTAGTTGCAACCCTCCACCAACACCAGGAAGCTTCATTGTAACCAACACCTTAACTGGTCACGCAACAGGACTCCAAAATTTATTACATAATACCGACATTGACTACGATTACCATCCCGGGGACAGTTTCTCCCTGTACCCCAAAAAGAAGGATCCTTTAGTTCACGCCGAGCATCTTAAAGATAACGCACGCACCACGGCTTCCATCCTATCAAAATTAAAAGACTTTCTCTTTTCTGGAACCCAAGCCCCACCATTCCCAAATCCCCTTTTTGATTATATCCGACAAGGCAGAAATATTCTTACTAATTTTTGCCCAGAGATACCCTCCGATGAAATTAGGACCTTAGTTGGAATGTTTCGGTTGCTTTTGACAGACGTAATAAGAAAGCATCCTGAAGAATACAGCTTAAATATTGATACAGGTGTTCATGAAAGAGTACTTGCATCATTAAAGAAGTGTAATGATCAAGTAGCTCAAACCCCTGTGAAATTTTTCTGGAAGGATAAAGAAAGCGAGGCAGGGAAAACGTCAGAAAAATGTATAAGCGGTAAAATGAACAAACGAGAAATTATCAGCGGGGAGGTTGATGGAAAGGTTATTCCAATTTCCTTAGTGATTCCCCACGATATTAGGTTCGTTGATGGGGATGTAATGCTGGAAGTGGCTTGGAAGATATTGCTTGTTACACGTGAGTAACCATTCGAGACAAAATATTTTGTACGACAGATCAAAGAGATACCTTCACATTCACTCACACACATCCTTCCGATTTCCGAATCCTAGTCTCTGGTCACTACAAAAATCTTAGAACGATTTTCTCTTTTTTTAACTGTAAACGTTTTTCATAGATTATGTCTGCTCGCCGTATTTTCAAGAATATCCTGAAGACTTGTCATTTATGTTTGTGAAGGCTCAGGAATTCCTTACCATTCCAAATGTGATGTTTAGATGGTTTGTTTATATAAATTTGATTCTACAAAAAATTCAATAATAATTCTTATGCTCCATTTAGCATACAATACATGAGCATGTGTTCAAGTGAATCATATTTTATTCATGAGCATGTTTTTATTTTTTTAAAGGGAAAATCCAGCGTATGGACTAACGGCAGCGTATAAAATCTTAGCTCCGAAACTAAACGCACATGATCTAGGTCAGCAAATTGATGCATGTCTTTACGTAGCATTTGTGAAGTCCAGTTTCAATACTTGGCTAGGAAGACCCGAGTCATCTAGGTGAGTATTCCCAGGCAGGCTAACTTATGTTCAAATTCCCAAGAATATGCTGATTTTTTTTAGAGGGAAAAGGTCAAATCAAGCATAATTAATATACATGTGTTCATACGCTTTGTTTAACTTTGTTTTTCAGTGAATTCATTCCTGGCAGCGTGGTAAAAAGTGCGATGGACAAGTTGACGGGAAACAACAATACTGAGAATCAGAAAAATGTTTATAGCATTTTGGGAGACACAGGTTTTTGTGTGAAGGAATTCAATGATCCCATAGCAATGAGTTTGGCGGAGGACCATATGGCTGGAACAATTGGGATTACGGGATGTTAATATTTAATTATTTTAATTTAGATTTATTGTTTCAGTTTATTGTATATTTTTGACTTGCAAAAGATTTTCAGTGACGATGCATGTGAACTTGTAAACTATTGACTCACGTGAAATTATAAATTTTTATAATTTAAGACATGAAAAGATGACCTAACCTAAGACTTACTTTTTAAAAGTTGAAAATAATTTAGAGATTTGACCCTAAAGTACTGTGTGCAATTGCAAACTCTCAATGTCGCTGTTTCTGTTTCTTTTTGTTGAAATCGAATTAATTTCCTATTATATAACCTTGATTTCATACCACTAAATTGTTGTAATTAAAATTGTTTTTACCACTGTAAAACAGTGAAAATAACCATTCTTTAACTTCATATTAACCTTCTGAATTCTTGAAACATTTTTATACTACTTGTCACATTTTCTACTGTTTTTGTCCAGTTTCTAATCTTCATCCTTCATCAAACTTCTTAGTCAAGTCAAGAATCAACAATCAAGAAGCCGCGAAACAATAAAACCATCATTCAATTTTTCTTACACTGATTGATTGTTAGTCTCAACTCAAGCCTCAGCCCTCAGCTTTCCAAAAGCAAAAAGTGTAAAATCTGTGAAAGTATAACCTAACACTGAAAAATGAATAACCTAACACGGTAATATGGCAAACCCAACACCCTAAAACAGCAAACCTAACTCCCAAATTATAACCTAACACTGAGAAACAGCAAACCCAACTGTCGAAAAACTATAACCTAACACTGAGAAACTCTCTATCCTGAAGCAAAGCAGAACGAACAACCAAAAATGCATTTTTTTCCTCTCTGCTCACTTTTCTCTTTTTACATGTTGCACTGACTTTGTTGGCTTTGCATTGGCTATTGGCTCCTTCTTCGTCCCACTACAGCTTTGTACATACGCACACAAAAAGCCATCGAGTGAAAATGCTGGTGGGAATTATACTCTCTGTCAAAATGCCTTTACTTGTGTTCGGCATGAGAGCATTATAGATTCCACGTGTGAGCATTGTTGTTAGTAAACATTGGTTACAAGTTTTAAAACTTGCATTAAAAGTTATTAATTGTAATTAACTGTAATTATAATTATAAAAGTATCTAATGGGTCCAATTAGGGGTGGATTTGGTGGCCGTGGCGGAGGCGGTGGACGGGGTAAGTGAAGAGAACAATTATGTTTGTTTGATAACCGTGTAAGCTAAAAGCATGTAATGAAAAAATGAACTAAAGATAATTTTTTGTTAAAATGAATTTCAGGTGGTGGTGGATTTGGACGAGGCGGTGGTGGTCGTGGTGGAGGTAGAGGAGGTGGATTTGGTGGTAGAAGTCAAGACTTTGGACCACCGGAAACAGTGATACCTTTAGGACATGTCACACATCCGTGTCAGGATCAGATTGTTTGTAAGGTGACAATTGCTGACGTTCCATACTTCAATGCACCCATATTTCTACAAAATAAACAACAGATAGGGAAAATCGATGAAATATTTGGAACGCTAAAGGATTACTCTGTTTCCATCCAATTGGGGGATGGTATGAAGGCATCATCGTTTAAAGAAAAGGATGAACTGTACATTGATCCACATAAGTTGCTGCCTATAGCTAGATTTATGCCCGGAGGAGATCAGAGGGGAGGTGGAAGGGGTGGCCGTGGAGGACGAGGTGGACGTGGAGGTTTGTTCATATATGTTTTCCCTTGTGTATTTTTAAAATGCGTCTTGACAAATGAAAAGCTTGAGAGACAGGACAGAATTATACAGAACTCTTGTATTTTTATTTTGTTAGGTGGTGGAAGAGGTGGCGGAGGATTTGGCCGTGGAGGCGGTGGGGGCAGAGGAGGATTCGGAGGAGGGAGAGGAGGTGGTGGGAGCCGAGGCGGGTTTGGGGGAGGTAGAGGCGGTGGTGGTGGACGTGGAGGATTTGGAGGTGGCGGTCGAGGAGGCGGTGGTGGAGGCTTCAGGGGTAGAGGTCGTTAAAAATGTTTCCATAACAACATTGTGTTTTGTTCATATTTTTATAAATACTTTAAATATAACGACAATTACTAGTTGTAGTGTTTTTTCTTGTTCATGCTACGTTGACGGATGACGGTCATGAAATAAATCTTGTAAAATAATTCTGTAAACGGAGGACAAAGAATATATTTATTTCCAATTCAAAATATCATTATTATGTCAAAATCAGTGTCATAGCCATGCATAGTTACATGTTGCACAACCATACAAATCTGTGTAATTGAAAACGGTTATGGGAGAGAAATCTGCAACTAGTAAAGGGCAACTTGAGACATTACAAATTGTTATTTAGTATACCTCATTTTCACTGGTTGTTGTTATGCAACTTGTTCATCTACACCCACGCATTAGGCAAAAGGCAAGGTAAAAACCAGGCAAAAACTACAGCTTGTTAGGCAGGCCTTTCTACGTTCTACAGCTGGGCTTCAACTTCAACACACTGCTAAGTCGGTTTCATAGCACACAAACCAGCTCTATTGACATTTTCATTTGTGAATCAACAAATGACTCATTAGAGATTACAATGAGAAGATTTTACGATTTAATGGAATAATTACACTTTTGATAACTACGAATAAACAGCGCATATCAGTATTGGCATGTTTGCATTTTGGCCTACCATAAACCTGTGATCTGTCTGTGCAATAGTTATTATGACAAAGACACAACACATAATTTATTAAAACTATGCGAAATTGGTTCGACAAGAATGCGTTCCCAGCCGGAAACTTTACAATTTGTGTTCTGAAACAATGGCTTCTAATAGTCATGATTCTGTGAGTTATTCACTCCTTGCCCTTGGTGAACGCGACGGCGACGGGGGTGCTGACGACGATTCTGGGGAACTGGATTTAGATGCTGTGCGCGTCAGTTCCTCAGTAACCCGCACGTCATCATCAGGCCCTGGAGGGGGTTTGAAAACGAACATGTTTGCGGGGCGCTTAAGGGGGTCACAAAGAATAACATTTTTAGCTATTTTGCTAACCGCTTTTTTAATTATAATATGGTTGTTATCCCACATGGAAACTTTGGAGTATCAAAAAGATGAGATTATTCAGCCAGTACCTTTTACGATAGGTAGTGGAAATTCTCAGCTTAAACCTGATGGAACTGTGAAGGCGTCGGAGATAAATGTTGAAAATTTGGAAAACGAATACGTAAGTTTGCAGTTTGGCAATTTGCAAGGCTCAAGAAGAAATAAATATGTAAATTTAGAGCATGTCATAAAATGAACTTTGCTTTCTCCAGGTCTGGCATCAGCAAAACTGTTACGCAGGAGAATCCAGTGAACTTTCGAGATCAATTTCTGACATTTATAAGAAGCTTCAGTTGTTGAGAACTTCCACCCTACCAGGATGCAGGTCAACCTGGGATATTTTTGATAGTATGCTTAGAATGGAACAAATAAATGCTCCAATTGTACTTCCAGAACCATTTAAAATAGAAGTGAAGGGTTGGCTGAATAATAATCAAAAGTTGTTTGAACAAGTCAATCACCAGGTAAAACCCGTAAAACTATATACTATTAAACTAACTACAGAATTATCTCGATTTTATTTAAATGCGAATAATATTGACCTGTGTTTTGTGTAATTAATTTTTGCAGGTAGTTTACAAAATAGTTAACAAAGGTACTTTTGAAGAATCCGTTTTCAATCCAATCCGTTCCAAGCGACCCAGTTCAAAACCAAGTGTGGACCCTCTTGCTTATATCAGAAACTTAACTGAAAGTACACGCTCTTCGTGTGACTTTTGTAATTATGAAGATCACACTGCGGAAGACATTTTTGGAAGGATTGACAATGAGCATTCTGCCAGTTGTTCAAATACATTTAAGCTTGCCAAATTCCATGGTCTTTTCTTTCCAAAGCAACATTCCCCTTTAAATTTATCCTTAATTATGCTACAAGATCTTTTCCTCCGTACCAGCAAGGAATGGTTTGAAAAGGCTCATAACACTGATAAGCGTCAGCGCTTTCCTAGTTTAATGTGGGATTGTTTACCGCATGGTGGGGCTAGTCAAGTTCATCCCCACATTCATGGAATTCTTGATCCAAATCAATATGCCGGTGCATTCGAAGTGTGGCACCAAGTTTCCTTGCAGTATTTCCACAAATTGCGGAGGTCGTACTGGTCGGATTTTGTAAAATTGCACTTTGCTCTTGGATTAGGAATGGTGAAAGGACAAGCTGTAGTAATAACTCCACTGGTATGTTTGCAGTTCAGCAATTTAAACCTTTGTACCCTAATAATAGTAAGTTCCTTCAAGTTGTTATAATAAATTGTTTTTTTTTACTTTAGACTGCTCGAAAGGACAATGAATTCATGATCCTAGCCCCGCAATTGAATGAGGATTTCGTCAGCTTAATTTATGGTGTACTTCAGACGTACCTAAATAGGTTACAAGTGTACTGCTTTAGTGGTGGAGGCGTTTATCCAATAATAGGTGAGGAGTTGACTAATTTATCTGGTATGCCTGTGATATTGCGTATTGGATCCCGTGGAACATGTTCTGCCATTGCTTCAGATGTCAGTTCTTTGGAGCTTTACACCGTGAGTATTGGTTCAATATTTTATAATTTATTTTTGGGGTGTATAGAACAATGACCATGACATAAAAGTTAATTTTGCAATTTTTTTTGTCAGGTTAATAATATCAACTCTGACTTGGACCGAACGTTTACTGAACTTACCAAAGAGAATTCGGTCTATATCCCTATTTAAACACTTTCGAATATTTATCATGTATATACATATCGTTAACGCAAACTTAGAAAGTGAGTTAAACACTTGTTATAGTGAAGCTTCAATTTAGTAAAAATTAAGTGTTACGTGTTGGAAACTTCTTTGAATAAAATTTAACTTAATCGTTCACATTTCCCTATGATAAAAAAAACTCTAGCCTTCTCTCTTTGATTTTTTACTAATCACTAATCCTCTACTCTATTCACTTCACCAATAAGGCATTGCAAATAATCTGAAAAATTGTTGTGATTAGTGATTATCATCGTCACCCATCTGGTTTCTGCTTTCAAGTGCATACCATTAACTTGAAAATTATACTTACTGGACTGCATATAATTTAAAAATCTCATCACACTGCTTTCACTATAAAACGACTTCCTCTCCTCCGCAGCTCAACATTTAAATGACATCAAAACTATGATAAGGATCTGCTGAAGGTGGTGGTTGGGGTGGTCATATTTTCGAAGTAAGACGTAGTCGTTTGGAATGTCATCGCATTCTTCAAACCGAACTCTCCTACTCCAATTTTAATTAATCACCTTCAACTTCAATATGTCATACGATAATTCATACACATTTACGATAGAAACAGTAGCCAAGGCATTTTTCTTCATTGGTCAGTCACCAAGTCACCAATAATGGTTACACTTACACTACACTCACTTGCACCATTACACAGTTTTGGGGCATCTTGAGAATTTGCGTGGTCACTTGGTAGATCATTTAGTTTGTCATCTAAAAGCTTTAATTTTGATTTATGGAATTTTCAAAATGCATAAATGATCTTGATAATTAGTTTTATCCACCAAATAATAAGCTTCATTAAACCTTTCTGAGCGGTTTTGCAAGTTCAGTGCTATAGTATTATGCTACGATGATGGATGAGGACTTTGCTTCAGGGCTGAAGGCTGATTGGTAACGATAATTCAAAAAACCACTACGGTAGTTGATTTACCCATTATCTTTTAAACAAAAAAATAGGATAACACATTTCCAATTACGCACCACGTTGTAGTCAATATAATTCCTAATTCCTACAATGAATTGGCCTTGTATTGTGATTAAAAACTCAAAACTAACATTATTTGTCTTTTTCATCAATAATGTATGAAGTACAACAAAAGAAGATTTTTAATAATTAGTAGAGAAATTAACTTGTTTAAATTACATACTACTTGGCAGAATGTTAATTTTTACCCTTTTACTTCCATATTTGTTTTAAAAAAATCATTTTAAAAATACGCGTTAGAATTAATTTAAAGTCATGACACACTTTTAACAGTTTTTCACAAATTGATATTTCCAAGCATTTTGAGCAAATCAGAGCAATGAATTATGGGTACGCAAATAACTATGAATTTATTTGTTATTTAAGAAGGGAGACTATCATATGAATACACGCGATAAAAACAGCATTTAACAAGTATTCATGGCTCGGGAGTCATA
>JAQIWN010005163.1:0-10242 GCA_034699025.1 Entomobrya cf. arborea Gr-Col-00668 | reverse complement strand
GTCGATGATCAAACCCAAGTTGTTCCTTTGTCTATTGAAGAGCTCCGCCAGCTTGTGACGAAGGACTGTCAACTGGACGAATCAATTCAAAATTTTGACATAACTATTCCAATTATAAAACCATCAAGCATCCGAACCATTCTTTTAACCGGGGCGACAGGACAACTTGGGGCTTATGTTATTGCTGACTTGTCAAATAAACACACAAGTGTTACCAAAATCATTTGTCTGGTGCGAAGTGTTACGGGAGCGACTCCTGAGAAACGTGTCATCGATCATCTCAAGTCCATGAATCTTACGAACTTTGTTGGCATGTCAAAGGTGGAATTTGTCACTGGAGATGTGACAAAACCAAATCTGGGAATGGATAAGGAATGTTATGACAGTTTAGCTGAATCTGTAGATGCAGTGATTCACTGTGCTGGCAAAAGTAACTACAATGAGCAGTACAGGAGCTATGACAATGGAAAGACAACAAATATAAGAAGTGTCAATGTTGGTGGCACCATAAACGTGTTGAAATTTGCTTGTGACCAAAAAATAAAGCAGGTTTACTTTACATCCACTTTCATGTGCGGAATGTTTGCAGATAATGATCAAGACAGGTTGTCTGATGACTGGCCAGAAATGTCTGAGATCAAAGCCGGTATCGATGCGAAGCTTCCTGGTCTTCAAATGTCGAAATTTGTCTGTGAGCAGCTTATCAAAGAAGCAAATCTTAGGGGAATCCCTTGTAAGGTGTTTAGATTCCCTTGGATTGCTGGTCATAGTGAAACGGGTCGTTTGGACTATCTGCATAACATGTACATATTGAGATACCTGAGCTTCCTCAAAGTGAATGCAATGCCAAGCCTTGCACTTCCGGCTAATGTGCTGCCGATTAACTTGTGTGCGGAGTTATCTCTCGAATTATTCTTTTATGATGACTCTCCGTATGAAATTTTCAACGTCGGTCATCCCCGTCCTCAAATGGAACAAGAATTTGTACAAATTGCAAAAGAGGAATTGGGAAGGGACATGGAAATCCTGGATTTGAAGGAGTTTGCGGAAAGGTTACAGAAAAACGATGCAAAAAATCTGAAAGATTTGTACAAAGATCAGAAAGCCATGAGCATGTATATTGCTGATGCAGCTGGAATCGTAAAGGGCTACATTATTTCTCCAGATACCTTCTTTTCGAATGAAAAGGTTTCCAAGTTTATTCCAGATTTTGGACATAGTTTTTTACCTTCGATGGAAATAGTGAGAAGGGATTTACGGTATCTAAAATCTATCGGGTTTATAGAAAAGTTTGGTATTTAGTTGTTTAAAAATACAACGTTTTAACTCTACTCAGATTTATTTTGTACATTACAATGTAAATATTGCGAACTCAATTAAGACTTTATGAAGAATTAACTTAGTAAAGAAGATTTCCTAATAAAACGAACATATTTTGTTTAGCCAACAATTCATATTCATATTTCTGAACTTATTTTTGTGCAATATTATATACAGTTTCGTGCATTTTTTCAGACTTTAGTATAAAAGCAATGGTACAACAGTTCCGGGAAAATGGCTAACCATATCAACCGAGTTTTCCTGAATCGGTTTTTATCACGTTTCTATTCATTCAAGCTTAAAAGCTGAAGTTAGTAAGACCCACATGAATAATAAGATTGGAAGAAAATTTGCAAGAAATATGCATAAATTGTACGATGAAAAAATGTATGTACATATGTATTTTCTTATGTATTGTATATTATGTTATAAGTATTTAAATTGTAAGCTATTTAAGCTAACTTAAAGTTTCCGTGTCCGTAGATGACGAAGAGAGAGACGAAGAGGTGACACGGCGTTATTTTTCTCAAAACGCTAAAATCTCTAAAATTTCAACTCTCTACAGTAGCTTTCATACCATTCTCACGGATAAAAAATTATTCATAAGATTCTATCGTACATTTAATGATGTCTCACCATGCGCCTAATATCGTTAAAATTGAGAATTTGCATGTTCAAATTTATCTGGATTTCACTTAATAATTATTTCATTCTTTACTCTCATAAATACACATAATACTTTTAAAATTGATTAAAACCGGAAAATATTTGCTGATAAAATCGGTAAACTCAATGTAATACGTATGTTTTTGAAAAAGCGCTGTAATCAATAGTGCAACCTCCTAAAATCGCCGCGACCCCCTATAACACAAAGTACAAGGATGCTAGCTAATACCTTACTCACCTTATGTGTAAATTATATTTTGGAAATACAACGAGCGTTAATCAAATATTTTAATATTACTCACCTTGTTCTTGTGGAGGTAGGCTATGCAAAAATGACACTAAACTTTCGAATAAACCATGAACTTCTACTACTACCCATGTATAAATTAATCTTCATTCTACATCATTTGATGGCCTAAACCCATTATCAAACACTCCGGTCATGCATGATTTACTTGACGACTGTGTGACTATAATATAAAATATTCATCACGCCATTAAAAAGTTAAAATCTACAATTTAAAAAATATATATTAGTCTGGTGATCAAAAACAAGCCCAGTATGAAGTTCTACATAGCCGTATTTTTATTTCGGGTCAATGGTCGATTATTGTATGTCCAATGTATTAATTCCAGAAATCCAAGAGCATTTGCCTGGATATCTGAGTGGATACTTAAGATGTTTCATTTGAAAATGAGAAAGTTTCTACGTAAATATATTCCAGATTTTGATAAAAGATTGGTTACCTTCACCTTCCAAGGTAGCTGATGTAAATGATGCATGCTTTTTCAAGTCTATTCAAATTGTTGGAAAAGTTTAACAATTAGTTTACTATACATTTTCATGATAAAGTAAGTAAACCATATTTTATATATTTTGTTTCTTATTTAGGGATATATATACGAATTATTTGGTTCGTTACACAACTTACCTAAATCATTTGTTATGGTTTAGCTTTTCAAATGACCTTATGACTCGACAATTGTAATGATGATCAGACGAGTCTTTTTTATAAGAAATAAACTGGATTCGTTTTGGTCATTTGTTTTTAACTTACAATAATTATTGCTTTATGATTTTAATCATTGTTAAAACGCCTGTCAATGACGCAAAAACATTTAGTCGCTACTTTCATTGCCACGAGTCAGTGTTTTCCAAGAAATAAAACTGTAAGTTCAGTGTGTGTCTCACACAGTCTCTAAGTATGTCGCAGCTGTAATGTAATGGATTATTTCAATTCTAACTTTATATTTCATTAAAGATACAATATAAACAAGAAAAAAGGCACTGTGGCTCACGATAAAGCATTTGAAATTTGAACAATACAGGATGACTAAACTAATTTACCTAATTGTTCATATGATTCTACTTGTACTCACATTTAGTTCCTTTATTAAGCAGATCAAGACCAGTGGGATTTTTATTGTTATGTCAAAAGATTGGCTTCTGTTCTGTCATCTTTTGTTGGAACACAAAATTTGTCCAAATAGCTTTACAGAGTAAAAACCACCTTGTTTCACAAACCAACATAACATGATATAATAAAGTTACCCTAAAAATGAGCACAACTACCATACATTCAAGTCTTAAGAATTTAGAAAATTTTACTGCATTCAATGTACGGACATAGATGAGTGTGATTTGACTAAATTTATGTGGAAATGGATGCGAAATGCGTGGTAATTAGAATGGAAACCTATTCGACTGAATGAAAAACCGAGTTCATCTGAAACAAAAACTGGAAATATAAGTATATTTTTATCAAATCCAAAATTGATTACTTGAAACTTTTGAGCTGAAACAATTTTATCATCACTTCCAACGTAAGTTGTTTTTAAGCGTGTGAATTAAAAGTGAACCTGAAACTAATAAAAAAGCTCCATACTCCATATTAACAACATAAGCTACTATTTTGCAACTAGTTTAATTAACTGATTAAAAACTCAGGCTTTTGGCGTATCTGTGAAAACATGATGCACCTTGTTGCTCAGCGGTGAGCTAGATCTTATACAAAAACATACAAATTTTCAAAAAATACGTAAGCTGTGAATCAATTATATTATAACATAATGCTACATTTTTCTTTAACCTCATCGTATTATCCATTACATGTTAGAAATCGACGGAACAAAGAAGGGGTTGAACATTCTGGTGACGCGTGATTCTTAGTGAGATGACGGATTGTGAAAACAAGCGAATCACGTCATCCAGGGGTAACGATCAATGAGATATGGCAAAGTTTTTAATAAAGTACGTAATTCGTTTTTAATTCTTATGGCATGATAAGCTCAATGTACACTCTTTCTATTTTCCTTTTGGAACTGGTGAGTGGTACCATTGGTATAAAAGACATATCAATCTTGGGTACCACTCTGTATTACAATCAATGAATTGTGTTCATTACAACATTTTAACCTTATAACTTCCGATTTAGAGGACTCAGGGATCAGTATACTGAAGTACTTCTTTCGATCAACGTACATTTTGATTGAGCATAGTTACGTGTGGTGATTGTGACTTGAAAGTTGCATAACGTTTTGTTTAACTTTTTTTTATATAGTCTACTCAACTTCAAATGGGTAATTATTTTTATTTCATTTGCAGATTTTTTTTGTTAAATTTGCTATTCGAATTTATAAAACTATTTTTCTACTTCAACATGATTTGTTTAGCTCAACGAAAAGCGGAAGTATGGCTAACAAGTGTGGTGGAAGATTGGCAAGTGGAAAGTGCCCTGGTACTTGCAGGGTCCTTACGAAAAACGAGAACAACACGTACCGTTGCCGTGGTAACGTCCATGAGTTTGAGTCCAGAAAAAAGGTTAATGAAGGAGTTTGCCCTTAAAATTAATAAGCTGTAGGCTCCTATTTAACATTTAGTGATATTTTTTAACGTGTCGTGGTTTATATTTTAAAACGATAGAATCGTTCTCCGTAAGGCTTTCGACACTGTATTTTGCATGGACGAGTGTGATTCTCTGACATTAACTACTGAGATGAAAGAATTACAAGCTAAATTTTTTGCCTTTTCCATGCATTTCTTTCATAAGTGTATATTTATCTCACCAAACTGCTTGGTAAGCATTTGTGAAAACTTATAATTTTTAAAAAACATTTTGTTTAAAAAAATACTTTAAAATGATGCTTAATTTTTGGATTTAAAATTTAAAGGTGTTAGAAAATATGGACAAGCTGTTCGAAGATGATGTGGAATTCAAGTGCATAACAAATGTGGGTGATGGCTCAATCGATTTGTCGCTCTTTATGATCTCACCAGGTCGGGATATGTGGGAAAGCCTTCAGGAAGGTGTCTGTCACAATGGAAATAGTAAGAATATTACATACAATTAACTAAATATTCCATTTAAATGGTTGCACATAAATTAGGTAATAACTGGCTCTTGTAATCTTCAGTGTTTTCCGAGAGCTACTTACAGAAGTGGTTAAACAATCAAAAGGGAGCTTTAAAAATAGGAAAAATATCGGACGACGTTTTTGCAAAATTCTCTGTGAAAACTGGAATGTTACTGACGTAATTAAATATTAACCTTCATACAATAAATCTGGCATAACATATAATTATTATAGATAAACCTAATAACGAACTGGTTTTCTTTGTTCAGAGATCACACCCACGCACCGGTTATTCATTTTGTTGAGGCTCAGAATGCCAAAACTTTAGCTGGTCAACTGAGAGAGCTTGAAAGGATGAATACTGGAATACATGAAAACGTAATAATTATTCCTCATTTTGTATTTGATCTACGTCTTGAAATATTTCACTTTTGTTTCAAACCTGGAAGTAATTATGAAAAATATGCTGATGTTGTAATGATGTTGATAACTTTTTTTATTTTCTTAACACATATTACACTAATATAGAAACAATTATTTTTTGACTAACATAACTAACTATATCGTATTAAAACTAGTGTACACATGTCTGCTTTATTTCACAGCTTGTCACAAAAGCTTGGTTGGAGATTAATGAGGAATCTTTGAAATTATTGAAAAATCCTTTTACTGGACGTAGTCTTGGCTACTACAATTACGGAAATGAGCCAATTGCCATTGTGGGAATGAGCTGTCGTTATCCTGGAGCTAACAATGTGGAGGAATTCTGGGACATGTTATATCGAGGGGATGAGGGTGTCCGGGAACCACCTGCTTTCCGATGGACAAAGGAACATTCTCTTAGTGTTACCCAGCATGAAAGAAAGACAAATGCTGGATTTTTGTCGACCACTGTAGACGAGTTTGATGCGAGGTTCTTTGGGGTGAGTCCAAAAGAAGCAGCTTACATGGACCCTCAAGCCAGACTTCTGCACGAAGTCGTATGGGAATCTCTGGAGGACAGCGGCATTGATCCACTGAGCTTGTACGGAACGCATACTGGAATCTTCACTGGAAGCTGGATGAACGACTACAAGGACATTGTGCAGGGATCCACGGAGAAAGATTTTTTCAGAACGTACATGGGAAATAGCATAGGAGCTTCGGCTGCACGGCTCTCATTTCTGTTGGGACTGACCGGGCCAAGTATTGCAACAGAAAGCGGCTGCTCTTCAGCTATCGTTGCCCTTGACTTGGCTGTTAAAAGTCTGCGTGCTGGTGAGACTAATCTGGCGGTTGCAGGTGGAGTAAACCTGCTATTGCATCCATTCACAAGTAACATCATGGACTACGTAATTGCACCAAATGGACGTTGCAAGACTTTTGACTCTAAGGCCGATGGATTTGGAAGAGCTGAAGGATGTGGGGTGTTGGTACTTAAGCGAATGAGTGACGCCCTTCGGGACAGAGACAACATCTGGGCATTGATCAGAGGATCTGCAGTATCACAAGAGGGTCTGAGCAGAAGTCTGGGAACTCCCACTGTCCACTGTGAGGCAATGGCAATGCAGTTGGCTTTGAAAGACGCTAATGTGAAACCAGGTAAAGTGAGTTTTGTGGAAACTCATGGAACCGGAACCTCAGTCGGTGATCCCATGGAAGTGGCTGCCATAGCGAAAGCATATTACTCCCCAGAGAGACGCAAGCCGCTTATAATTGGATCCGTTAAAACTAACGTAGGACATACGGAGAGTTGCTCTGGAATCACGGGCATAATGAAAACTGTGCTTGCCATGCAACACGAACTGATCCCTAAGCATCGCAATCTGGAAACCCTCAACCCAGAAATATTTTTGGAGTCCATCCCAGCAGAACTGCCGTTAGAAGCGATTCCTTGGCCCAAAGTGAGTGGTCAACCAAGAATCGCTGGTGTGAGTTCATTTGGAATCACTGGCACTGATGGCCATGCTATCATTCAAGAAGCCCCGGATTATGAACTTCCAAAGTTTACTCTAGGCCTTGAAAGGCCAACACATATCATGAAAATCTCTGGAAAAACCAGCGACGCTTTGGAAGAGATGATTAAAAATTACGAAAACATGTTTACTGAAAGGGCACAAAAAGGGGACGAAACATTTGCAAATGCCGCGTACTCAGCCAATATTGGGCGAGCACCCTTTAACCATCGTACATTCATCATTGGCAGTAATTATCATGACGCGACTAAAGCTTTGCAAGAGAATCAATACCTTCGCGGTGAAATTAAAGATGAAGAAACGCATCAAATCTGCTTCCTATTCACAGGACAAGGCTCCCAATATCAAGGCATGGCCAAGACCCTTTATGACACCAGTCCCATTTTCCGTGTCAACTTTGATGCCTGTGACCGGACACTGCGAGAAATGTACAACTTGTCCATCCGGCACGTCCTCTGGGAGTCATATTTTGCGTCAAAAGAGCTGAGTCGAACAATTTACAGCCAAACATCAATATTTTGCATTGAGTATTGTCTCCTAAAACTCTGGAATAGTTGGGGAATCCATCCTGATTACGTTTTGGGTCACAGTCTTGGGGAGTTTGCTGCCGCTGTCGCCACTGGAGTTTTGGACTTTAAAGATGCACTCAAACTTGTCGCTGAACGAAGTCGGCTAATAGATAATCTGCCTTGTGGAAGTATGCTGGTGATCAAGGCTAGCAAAACTGAGGTACGACATTTGATGAATTTGGGGTCATTTGATTTGGATTTCGCTGCTGTCAATAATCCTGAACAAACTGTGGTCGCTGGTGATACAAAGACCATTGAAGATTTCTTGAATTTCCTGAAGGGACAAGGTATGAAGGCTATAATTTTAGAAGCCACACACGCCTTCCACTCCAGACACATGGATCCCATGTTGGAGCAATATAGAAAAGTCGCCCAGACAATCGATTACAAGCACGGCAACTGCAAAGTTCAATACGTTTCTGGAATGGAAGGAAGGGTAATTTGCGACGTTTCAGAGTTAAATGCAGACTACTGGGTGCGTCACACCAGAGAAAAGGTCAGCTTCGTGGACGCTTGCGCTGCACTTCGTGAAGCCAACGTTCATGAGTATTTGGAGGTTGGCCCACAGCCAGTCCTGTCCAGTTTTGTGATGATGAATAACGAAGACGTGCAAATGACTTGTTTGCCTTCACTTCGTCGTGGAACCGACGATTGGAATACAATTTTAACCACACTTGGAAAGCTATACCTTTTGGGATACAAAGTAGACTGGGAAGGATTCGATAGTACATATTTAAGAAACAAAGTATCACTTCCATTTCACCCATTCAATCGAAAGTCATTTTGGGTTGAATGCAACAACGGAAATCTTTCATCCATCCATCCATTGATAGGCCACAGTGTGAACAACGCTTCTAATATTAATATTTTCCAAAACGATCTCAGCATCCAGGCCGTTCCATACATGAAAGACCATTGCATTGGAACAAGGATGGTATTCCCTGGAGCGGGATACACAGAAATGTGTTTGGCGGCTGGATACTGCGTTGCCAACGGGCTTACTGAGTCTTTAGAACCACCCCGACGAGCAATGCAAATTAATGACCTAAAAATTGATGCCCCACTTGAATTAAAGGAAGGAAAAGGATGTCGCCTTCAGGTTATTGTTGACTTGCCAAATTCCATTTCAACCAATAAGGCGGAAGACTCCCCCACTCAGAGTCAAGGATTTCGAGTCAAGGTTTTCCACCAAAATACCTCGACAGATGATTCTGGAAAATGGGTTCTCCACGCATCCACCTCATTCATTCCAGTCGCATCCACAAAAGATATTATGAAAAAATTGAGTCCAGACCGAATTAAAGATATCATGTCAGTGGAGGCTATATCCCCGGAGGCCTTTTACAAAAGAGTAGATGACACCGGATTGAAATTCGGGGAGACCTTTAGGAGAATTCAGCGTCATTGGAATATTAAGCAAAGTGGAAAAAATGTGGATGAAGTTGTTGCTCAAATCACCTTACCAGAAGACCACAACAAATACGTACTTCATCCCCTCATAATTGACGCTGTGTTTCAAGCAGGCATTTTAACAGGAGTAAATTATGATCTGTCAACAAAATTAAAAGTACCCATTCGCATTGGAAGTCTGACTTTACTAAATGCTATTGAGGGAGCAAGTGACGATACCTCCGTATTTATTCATATTTGGCAAGAAAACGAAAAGTATTATGGGTTTGTCATTTCTGTAGAGTTTGTGCCTATTGCATATTTAGATGATGTTGAGCTAATAGACACGAACGTGAAAACTATTGAATCAGTTCTGGAACAGCAATCCAGTAGTGTACCAGATGCGTGGGAAGAGGTCTGGAGAACTATCCCAGGACCGTTTACAAATCTCACAGAAATTACTTCAGTTAATGAAATGTTGTCTGAAGAAAAATTTCAAAAAGAAGCTAACATTTTATCGGAAACTTCACCAGAAAAGGTGGAAACAGTTATGAAAACAAACCGCCTTCTATATCTTAATGTCCTCAATGCTTTGTACGATCTTGGCTGGCAGCCCAAATTAAACGAAACGATCGATATTCATTTATTCTCCCAAGAGTACCACATCCTGCCCGATTTCCAAAAATTGCTGCACTACTACTTTACTTGTTTTGAAGAAGATGGACAGATAATGCAGTACAACAATCTTACAAGTCTGTGGAAAGTTATTTCCTCGCCACCATCCTCAGCTCTAATAAAATCGGAAATTGATCACTTGACTAATCAGCTTATTCAGTCTGACAGTTGTACTGTTGTTCGTATTTATCAGCACATTTCCAACGTTCTCTCCAAAATACTGAAAGGAGAAGAATCCGCTCTTGCGATTCTCTTTCCCACGGACGAAGACAAGCAGCAATACTCCGCCGACCACTATTACCAGAACTACCCCG
>JAQIWN010005162.1:0-10244 GCA_034699025.1 Entomobrya cf. arborea Gr-Col-00668 | reverse complement strand
GAGAGAATACATAAGAAAAGCCGTTTGAACAAAACTGTCGAGGACTTTTACTACTTGTGACATATCTTTCACGCTTCAACAACTCCCATTGACGAAAACGTAAAGGAAAAGTAGTAAAGATGTAAAAGAAGAAGAAGAATAAGTATGTTTATAGTATAGTGGCATGGCATGGCATGGAATAGCACCCCAAAAAACCCTACAAGACCAAGAAGAAGAAGAGAAAAAAAAAGGACTCTGAGTCTGAATTCTGAATCAGAGTGACTTGACTTTGTATACCAACCACCTCCACCACCACCGCCAAAAAAAATATATAATATATTGAAAGCACAAGAAAAGATGACATTGTTGTGCTGTTGTTTATTTTTTTTGTGTAAGAGTGTCAGTGTGAATGTGTAAATGTGTTGTATGTTAGGTTTATTTGTATAACAATATAATATTTTACTTTGGCTATGCATTTACTTTTAAAAAAGGGAGAAAAATGAGTGAAGAAGGAGTAAAAAGAAGAAAAAAAGTGAAGAGAGATATTATTATGCATTATAATAACTACATTTTCTACTGTTCATGTCGTCAATGCAGAAAAAAAGTCAAGTCGACAACAGTCTTCTAGAAAAAAGTACATCATTCCATGTGAATGTGACGACATGATAGTGATGATGATGATGACGAGAATGGTGTGATGATGATGATAATCTTGATACATTGTCATTGTGCATTTTACTATTTTTCCTTTTCTTTTTTTCAGGGAAAAAATAGAGATTTTTTTTTTGTACAGAGATTTGTTTTGTTATTTTCGAAGCATGTACCGTATCAAGGATTACTTTCTTTTTTTAGTAAAAATAAAATGTGTACTGTTTTTTTTATGCACAAGGTTTTTATTCATTTGTGGTGTGGTTGCGTTGTTGGTAAAAAAATAAAAATTGGATGAAAAAGAGTTGGTGTGTAGGAGAGAATTTTTTTTAGAACTCTTTTGTGTTTTTTTTTTGTTGTTGAGATGATTTCCATAAAAAAAGAGAGGAAGAATGTGTACTTATCACTTTATAAAAATATAAATAAAAAAAAGTTGAATAAATGCTTATGATGCGATGATGTAGCAAAGGATTTTGAGAGGTAGAAATATGGTAGAGCTCTGGTGTTTTATTTAAGAAGATAATTCTGTTAAAAAAGATAAACATGTAAAAATAGGATAGTAGTCAAGTCATGAAAATAAAAAGGAGAGTTTCAAGGAAACAGGAAAATTTAAAGCATTAAAAGGAATAGTAAAAGGAACTACAGCGTTTTACTTTACACAATAGTTATGGTTTTATTTTTGCACAAACACTGGATCTAGAAAGCAGTTAAAGTAAAGTTTAGTTAAATTAAAATATACTTAATGTTGCATGCTTGTTTGTCGGCAATCTTTTTTTGCTTTTCTAGAAAAATTGGAGCATTCTTTTTTCTGCCAAGTAAAATTGCATTTAAATATTAAAGTTTTTGAATGCTTCCTCCACAGAATCTTAGCAAAGTTCTTTGAATCGCCTTAAATTATTTTTTTTTGGAATGAAATGAACGTTGGCTCTAGTCATTCATAATATGTTTTAGTATAAACTTGTTAAGTAGGCAAGGCAGGTTGGTCTCAACTAGCCCCAAAATCACATAAAATACAAAATATCTCCTACTGTATCGTTTCAGATTTTCAATGCAATTCCTTTTTATTCTACAAATTTGTATTTTAACATTAATCAACCTCGTAAAATCGTTAGCAAATACTGTTTACATAATTTAAAAATGAATAAATAGGGTTACCATCATCAGATCAGAAGTGTACTCCCAACCCAATTCTAAATCTATTCCGATCCAACACTCATTCTATTTTTATCCTTTTGAATGAATTGAAAATATAGAAACGTAAATAAATATTATAGACCTTTTTATGCGTTTTAAAAACCTGATGATGATGCAATTGTCACCATCATCACAATCATTGTACATATTTGCTCTTCATCATAAAAATCTGTGTAGCCTTTTGTATCTCAACAGCACTCTAATACAAAATGACATAGTAAAAATAGAAAAAATAATAATACAACAATGAAAAAGGGACGACGAGTACGAGATGAAGGGGTCCTCATTCCTTTTTAACTAAACAATGAATAAATACATAACGTCTATGCATACTTCATCCTTACAACTGACTATGTTAAAAGTAAAAATACATAACATACTTTAATGACAGTTATGTGTTAACTTTTATACCCGCATTTTTTTTCTTCATGTCATCCTCATCCCGATATTTTTTTTGTATGAATATCAAAATCCTTTTTGCCAATAAATGCAGATGACAGCTGCACTTTTTTTTTGTTAGGCCAATCATTGCTCTTCAGTATGGTGGTGTATGAGATGCATTAAAATTACAAAAGTAATTTTTATAGGCTTCCATTTATTTTTTATATCAATTTGAATACTACTCCTAAAAAAAAACATGGAGTATAACTGTATTATTTTTAATTTAATTAAAAAAAACTCTTGTGAACAAATAAAATTAACAGCAATTTGTATTTTATTCTTGTGGATTTTAATTCAGGGCATAGCGGTATCAACCAACTGGGTGGAGTATTTGTCAGTGGAAGGCCTCTCCCGGATTCCACTCGACAAAAGATTGTTGAGCTAGCACATTCCGGAGCAAGACCTTGTGACATCTCACGAATCCTCCAGGTTTCCAATGGTTGTGTTTCCAAAATTCTTGGTCGGTAAGTAGAGTCCACTTCACCACAAAAATAAATTGCAGTGTAATTTTTCTCTTTTTGATCTAATCGTAAAAGTAACCAAAAAAATTACAGTAAACACAAATTATTCTTGTGGCCTATCAATTCCCATAGCTGCAATACAACACGACATTTCAAACGAAATAAAATATCTCTTTGTTCTAATCTCTCCTGAGACTTAAGTCCCTTTTTTTAACTACCCTCCACCCTCATTCATCATGAAAAATTAGTTGTTGTGGTTGTAGTTTTATGGCTTTACAATTTGGTAAAATGGTAACACTTTTCATGCCCCTTTCCCCATTTATTTAATTCCCAAAGGAAAAAAAATGCAGTATGGAGTAAATTAACACGTTACATTGAATGATAAAAAGAGAAACGAATTAATCTTAAATTAAAATCTCCCTACAAAACTAATTCATTATTGCAGCTCTAGTAAATTAGAGCAAAAGAGAGAGAAAAAAAGGGGTAAAAATATATATAAATACATTTATCAAGGTCAATCAAGTATGGTATATATTTTATTTTTATATGTTTAATGTTGCATTTTTATTTTGCAGCTACTACGAAACGGGTTCCATTCGACCAAGGGCCATTGGAGGAAGTAAACCACGGGTCGCAACGGCAAGTGTTGTTCACAAAATTGCTCATTACAAACGAGAATGTCCATCCATTTTCGCATGGGAAATTCGTGATCGACTTCTGTCAGAAGGGATCTGCAGTAATGACAATATTCCTAGCGTAAGTACAAAAAAAAATAAAAATTATTTCCCAAGATTTTTTTTTTTTTGCAAGAAAATCCAATGCACCGAATAAAAGCAATCGATATCATCATCATCCTTAACAAAACAAGCTATGTATGTTCATTCATATTAATTATTAATGGTTCATTTCCCATTCCCATTGTTTTATTTTGGGGAAAAAAAGTAATTGCTCCCCTTTTTTGTTTTACTCAGAATTTAGAGTAATGGCACACTTTCTGTTTTATATTTTTTTCAGTCAGTATTGACTTTTGAATGAATCTGTGTGTTTAGCTAGTAAAGTAATAATAGCCCAGTAGACGAAGAAGAAGATGAAGAGAAAAAAAAGAGAAAATGCAATTTGAAAGAAGAACAGGAAGGAAACACGCACAATATCACATTTGACTACCATCCGAGGCACAACACCAACACCACACCACAGACAGAACATTCATAGAAAAAAATAGAGACAACAAAACAGTGTGGATGTGGAAGAGGCCTAGTTTCCCTCGAAATTACATTCCAGTTGAGTCGTCAAAGCCCTTTTTATTGTTGTCTGAGTGCGGAAGAGTAAGTATAAAAAGTATAGTGGCGGTGGTGGTGTTGGATGTGTCGGTAGTATATCGACAGTACAGACAGACTTTGGCAGTAGTAAAGACGGTGGTGGTGGAAGTAATTGTTCTGGAGCATGCAAAATTTTATCCGTCACGGACGGAGGAGACAAATCTCTTTATATTTTATTACAATACTACCACCTTCTCTCATCCGATTAATGCAGTTGTCTCATGATCATGTCATGAACAAAAAAAAAGAATATAAAAATGGAATGCTCGCGTGTGCAACTTTATGCGTTCATAATAATCTTGTAATTGATTTGGAACTTTGGACGTTTATGCACTTTTCAATGTCGTTTGTCTTGTGGGAAGTGTGAATGACCTGAAGGAAAAATGTGAGACGCTGAAAAAAATAGTCTGGTCTCGATCTTTGGTAAACCAAGCCAAGTCACTTGTCTCTCATCTGTATATCTGGTTATGTTATAAAAGAGTGGATTTGGAATAGAAGCCTTTTAATTCATTGCCAAAATTAAGAAATTATTTAAGGGAAACAAAATCAGTTTGTGAATTGAAAGGCATTCCATTAATATCCTAATAATATTTAGATTGCATAGCTGCTCAAGAAATTCGATCAGTTTTTTTATCTTAATCTTCACCAAAGCATAAAACAATTGTCAATACAATTTGAGAACAAGGTTTCTTTTTATTATTCAATAATATCATTGTAAAACTGCTATGCTGTCAGTTGCCAATTGTGAACCAATTTATACAATTGTGGTTATCGGTTCAGTTGAAGCTTGTTCTTGTTCCTACACCACAGCAGCATGTAATGTAGCAATAGTGCAATCAAACAAATCCCTCTACAAAATAGAATTGTTCGATTTTAGTACAACACAGAAAAAAAAATATCAAGCTATATTGCAAATGCCCAAAAGCTAAACCATAGAAGAAAAAAAATAGTTGTGACTACTTTGCTTTCATTTCACGTATTAAAGTTGCACTTTCCACGACGACGACGACGATGGTCTCTTTAACGAAATCCTTTATACATTTTGTCGTCGTGCAATTTAAATTGCCGATAATGCTAACAACATTCTTATAACCTATCTTATAAGTTTATGGAGTAAAGTCATCTTATAGATATTCTATCCAACGAAAAAAAAAAATTAAATCAGAGTAAACAGAATGTAAAGTTGTAAAAATTCTCGTTTTACTCGTGTAGTGACGATTATTATCATGGTCGACCATACTTTTATATTATGATTACTATACAGATCTCATCTGATGCAATGTGTAACGGGTAACATGAATGCTAGTATTTTGTGGACAAGTATGACAACTTTGGAAAAAAATGATTTTTATTTTTTTCGGTGGTACATGTGCCGCCACTGCTGAATTGCACCGCTGTTTCAACTCAACCAAGGTTTTTTTTTACTTGGATTGAAGCCCCGACGACCTCCAATTTCTCTTTGATTCTTTTTTTCATACTACAAAAATATGCGTACATGATGGTCTGATCGTATAACAGAGGAAAATTTTTATCAACGATGTACGATGCACGATAGAAAAAATAACGGCAGCAGTGGCAGTACAAAAAAAAATATTCAGGCTGAGGCAAGCCGAAATCTCTCTTGCATTATGGATCAAAGCGCTCAAGTGTGAAATCGCAGAGTTGGGGAGCAACTACTTCGCATACATATTATACAAAATATAAAAAAAGGGAAAAAATATACACATAAGGACATGGACAACTTTAGATAGACAGATATTTCTCTTTTTAAAATCCCAACGTAAACGATTGTGATCCATGTAGAAAAAAAGTATAAAAGGAAAAGATTCAAAATGCAGTAAAAAAATATAGTGGCAGTGGCAACATAACATAACAACAGCAGTAGTGGTGGTAGTTGTAATAGAAGTGGTTGTTGTGGATTTCGGATTGGATTTAATATTATATGCGAATAAAGTTCATGTTTTAAAATATACATGTTATGTGGCTAAAGCCTTGAAAAAAAAATTTATGGACAAGAAAGTCCAAAAATCTAAGAACGAGGCCTAAAGGAAAACTGTGCAATAATACAAAAAAAAACGTTTGTATGACTTGATATGCTTATTTTTGAAGTTTCGTAAGAGAAACATGCAAGCCATATTGAAAGATGAAAGTCTTGCGTAAATATTTACCAAAGTGCCTTGAATTCTATGAATAAGTTGTAATTAAGGTCAGGTCGTACATTTGTAAATAAATGCAATTTCTTGACTGTATTGAAAAAAGATTATAAATTTGTACTGAAATTAATGTTAACCAATTTCCCACAATAAATGGAAACTTATATCGGTTTACACGTGCATCAAATGAGAGAAATGGAGTATCTAAAAACCAAAAAACCTGAATTCTAAAAGTAATAGTCCTCCTGAATTGCTTTATCTGTTATAAAGGAGAGCATGAAGAATGGAAAATGGGAAGGGGTGGTAGTCTACTATACTAGATAAATGGACGACTACCCTGAAATCTTCTTACTAAAATAATAGCGTAATAAAAATGCAGATTTGCATTGGGATGCAGTAGGGTTTTATCATTTATAGCTTTATGTGTAATATTGTACATTGACCATATCGACAAGATACGATATGTCTGGCCTGGCCTCTTATTCTAGAGATTTCAATGATTGTTAAGTTAACCAATTTTCTTTTAAACTATACTTGTTTTGTTTAGGGTTTTTATGTGAGAAATCAAAATCTTCCTTAAAAAAACATGTAGCAAAGTAATAAAACTATTTAAATACTATAATTCATGTACGCATATTATCGCTTGTGAACTGATACAGTTTTTGGGGAAAGTGTTTGAATTCTGAGCTATATCGCAAGTTTTTTTTAAATGTTATACGGATGCTTTTGTAGCAAAGAAATACTTAACTAAGCAATTCGTCAATTTATTGACGTTTAGATGTAAAATCTATAAAGTACATCGCATCACCTTCATAAAGTATTAAAAACCGTTTGAAAACCACTTCATAAAGTGTGGCGATAGCTTTTGTATTAAAATATCATTTTATTCTAAACAGAGAATTATATCACCATGAACAAAATAATCATTCAAACAATATTATCGCTTTAACTCACACATTCATCTTGAGTACACAACTTAAATGTATAGTACTTTAGGAATTAAGCTACTTAAATTCAAGCATCGCTAGAAGTCAAGTCTGTCTGCGCGTCTGTCGAGAAAAAATATTAAAACAAAATTTACTTTGATGGTAATAAAGTTTTGTGTGGCAAATACAGTCGTCCAATTAAACTTCTAATTAAATACTTCAAAAACCAAACGATTCAACTTATAGCAACTTAATTTTATTTTAAATTTTACCCTCAGTACTTAAATCGAGTAAATAGATACTTTTCTACACTCTCTTATTTCCCAAAAATTGATTGCTATTTTATTTACCTCATTCAAAATATATTACTCAAGAAAAAAAAGGAGCTCTCTCAATCTCAACTCAACAAAAACCAGATGAACTGCCTTAGAGAGTTTTAACTCCCTAAGCGGATTTTCTCCACCACCACCACCATAAATAAAAAATATAAAAATAAATCTCAATCTCTCTCTCTCTCTCATACTTCTTTCCTCACACTTTTTATTTTTATTTTTTTCAAGTGTGCGTCAAACAACAAGCCTTTTACAACACAAACCAAACCACCACTACACTAACACAAAATCTAAAGTGATACTTATCTCAAAATAATATCAAATATCAACAGTACATTATTCCTTCAAACATGATCATCATCATCATCATCATCCCCACACCACCAAAACATCACATCGTCAAGTGTAAACAGTTTATTTTATTATTATTTTCCCATTTTCCTCAACCAATTTTTCAACAAATCCTAAAATAAAACTATACTACCTCTACATATGTACTACACCCAACATCATCTACCATGCTTTCTAATATATTTTTTATATGTGATCAGTAAATCACTGATCAAAATGAGCGTGTCAACAATGTCAATTTTTCTTTCGTCACTATTTCTTCTTGTCTCATTACATTTATCATTTCCACATCTCTTTCATTATTGATGGAAATGAACAATGACACTAGCTTTCCGCATGTCGATGATGTCGTCGTCAACAAGCCAGTGAGAGACATTGTCATCTTCCCTTCTTTTAGATTTTTACCCAACTTACTTTCCCACTTTATTGATGATGTGCAACGAAACAAGTCATGTTTTCTTTTATTTTAGCCACTCATCTAATATATTATTCACTGATAGGCATCCAGATAAGACCTTGGCCTGGCCTGGGTAACAAATGCCCTTCAAAAAAATATGAGTAGCATCAGTCATCAAAGTAGCATCACCGCCGCCACCATCAACATTAACTCAATAAAGATATTTACACAGTCAGTCAGTCACACTGAAAAAAAAACAGTACATGGGGAAAATTTGTTGTTCATCTTCATATTTCTCTTGTTTATCATCAAAATTTCCCATTAATATCATTTCATTTGCCCATGTAAATCAAAAAATGATGATCATCATGTCGGATGATGTCGGCAACATTATTAGTAATGCGATCCACATAAAAAGATAAGAGACCAACAGACCCACTTTCAACTTTCCCCCGACCCTGTACATATTACTTTTTTTTTACATATATTTAAATACGGTGAGCATGTACAAATGTACAAATGAAGTAATAACTCCATAAGTCATATTTTCTGATATTTGCGATAAAATACGAAAGATAATACTGGCCATATGCCTGTTGACCATTTTTTTGTGATTATGATTTGATGATGACAATGAACTTTCTCACTAAACTTTCAAGTCTACTGCCTAACAAGTAAAAGTGTTATGTATTCATTTTGTATGTATTACATATTTTTTTTTAAAGACTGATTGTCACTGACTGAATTAAGTTATCAGTTAATCATCATATTCATCAAATCACTTGATCATCATCCAGTACTTCATTTTTTTTATTCCACCAACCAACCACCACCCTCCTTTTTTATTTTTTAAATCACAGTCAAATCTACTCTTCAACAATGAGAAAGTTTGGAAAAAGGGATAAACAAGATTTTTTTTTGTGTCATTGTTCATTATTCATCAGAAAATATGTGATAGTATCTTTAGTCAGCACAACCCAGAGTCTCATCATTATTATTATTCGGTGTGAAATGAGTACAACAGCTCACAGGAAAAAATAAAATTGTTTGAAAAGTTGGAGCGTGCGTGTACATTGTACACTGACTATTTGCATTTAAAAAGCAGAAAATAACATACAGGAAATAAATATGCGTTGAGTTGACTAAGTTGGCTTTTTACTTCACGCTCTATTACAATGCAAAATAAAAAGCAGCATAACAATCAGAGATGCAGTAGTAGAGACGGAGAAGTCAGTAGGGTTTTTTTTGTTGGATGTGTTGGATAAATGGAAATATGGAACATTATGCTTTCCCCCTTTTTTTCATGAATAAGTTATTACGGAATGGAGTATATATTGCTATTATACAAAAACTGACTGACTGACTGGCTGAGTATTTAAATCAGTTGTTGTCGTATACATAAAAAAAGAAATGGTTGACATTATAATAATAAAAGTCAATTTTTGTCTTGTGATGATGATGCGGTAACAAAACAAAACAAGTTCTGATCTCTCATGATTATGTTAAGTTTGTGTTCTATTTGTAAATTGTAGTGGTTTTCCAATAATAACTGTATTTCATGAGAGAGAAAAAAAAACAAGAGAAAAAAAAAATGAATGAGTGAGCTTTTTTTAATCAAGCATAAAAAGATCCGCATCTTTTGCATGTCTACTTAATAAAAAAAATACATGATCATTGAGATTGAGATGATTATGAAAGCTATATTCATAATGTCCTCTTGTTTTTTTGTGGAAAACAGCGTGGGATTTTTTTTGTAAAAGATCAGACAGAATTTTTTTTTCCTTTGTGACCTTTACTAATTTTTTGATATATTTTTCCTTTCTTTGTTTTACCCCTCAAAAGTGTGTAAGTTGTAAAAAAATTTTTGGTTTTGTTGTTTCGGACAAAAATTCACAGCATGATGCATGTTTTTTTTTACCCTCCAAGTTAAAGTCAATAGTGAATTGTTGGAGATAACATTATAAGTAATTGGAAAATCAGCATGAAATTTGAGCTTGCCATTAGTAAAATAAATGACTTTTCACTAAAAAAAATACCATGATT
>JAQIWN010005161.1:0-10245 GCA_034699025.1 Entomobrya cf. arborea Gr-Col-00668 | reverse complement strand
AAATCTTCATGGATACACTGGTACATTACCGTATACATGCCGTTTTCCTGTGATGTCGCCTCTACCTTACTCTGTGATTGCTGCATGCAAGTAGAAGGTTCGTATGCAATGTGTGTATTTGCTTTCATTCTTTTTTCTTAACACAATCATATTTGTATTATGATAATGATGGATGACCAACTAACAAGCATTAACTGTGTGTTCATGTAATCGTAAGAGAACACAAATAAATGTGGAGACTTGCCGACTCATCACTTTGTATCTTTCATTGTTCGCTGTCCAGACCATGGTCACGGACATTTTGATGGCGTGAAAATAACGATATGTTATAGAATGAGATAACGATACTATTGCATTGGTTTTATCTCTGCACCTCACATGGTCTGTACGCAATTTCTTGGAACAACTTCAATCGTGCTTGGGAACTCTCAGGAAAGACTATCGATGATACAGTAAATCAATATAAGTAATGGGTTTTCGTAAATTACTAACGGTGTCACTTGTAGTGACCTTATATTTTGTCGCTAACGTGTATAGTGACAAAATTCTACTGCTGATGCCGATAGGCACAAAAAGTGAGACACACTTGTTGAATCCTATTGCAAAAGCTTTGCTAGACAGAGGTCATCAAGTGACTTTGGTCACTCCAGCTAGCTCATCTATCAAGCACAAGAATTTTAAAGAGGTTGTCCCCACGAAACCTTTAGATTTAACTGATTTCGACAAGAGTCACACAAATGTTTTGGACGTTCGAGCAGCAAAGGATGACCCTTGGGCGGTATTGTTTATAGACATGTCGTACATCACTGACCGATGTCATGAAGTTTACAAAAATAAGGAATTTGGCTCAATTATAGAAGAGGATTCATTTGATCTCGTGCTCACTAGTGCATTCTTTAGTGAGTGCTTTCTCGGACTGATTCATAAGTGGAAAGCACCCTACATCCAAATTTCAAGTATGCCATTGCCAAAATTTGCGTTAGACTCAACTGGACTGAGAACACCTTTATCTTTTGTACCGAATCCCATGCTTGAATTTACGGACAAGATGACGTTAGGTGAACGACTTGTGAATGCCTTGAGCTCATGGAGCTTTACTCTTCTGAATTATCATCACTATTATAAAATTGGAGAAAGCGTTTATAGGCAATATTTGGGTAAAGATTTGCCTAGTGTTGAAGAGTTAAGGAAAAATGTTAGCTTAGTTTTCTCAAATACTCATTTTTCGATAAACTTCCCGAGGCCACTGATGCCTGATGTTGTGGAAATTGGGGGAGTACATTGTCAGCCGGCTAAGTCATTGCCAAAGGTATATTATATTGGATTTTAATTTACTTATATGCAGCTTTCAACAAGTGACATCATGCATGCATTGTAACTATCCACTTAATTGTAGGACCTGGATGATTTCGTCTCTGGGGACAAAAATGGTTTCATATTTTTCTCAATGGGAACTGTATTCAGGGAAGAGCTAATGCCAGAGAGTTTGAAACAACTATTTATCAATGTCTTCTCGCGTCTTAAACTTCGAGTGTTGTGGAAATGGAAATCTGATATACCCGGTTTGCCTAAGCATATAAAAGTTAGCAAGTGGTTACCCCAACAAGATGTTTTAGGTAAGCATGTTAAATGACTTAAGTTTATGCAAGAAATGATTTTTTCCATGAACTATCGCTGCAACTATTATTTTTTTAATGTATATTTTTATATGAATGGATTTTTATCGTTTACACCATAAAGGCCATCAGAACATAAAGCTTTTCATTTCTCATGGAGGTTTACTAAGCACACAAGAGTCAACCTACCACGGGGTTCCCGTTCTTGGCATACCTTTGTTCGTCGATCAGGTTTGATTTATCATACAAACACCTTATTTTCTCAAAACCAATGAAAATTTCAAGCAGTCTTTGATAACTTAAAAGTATAATATTGATAGGATGTAAATATGAAACAAGCACAAACCAAAGGTTTTGCAATGAAACTTGAACTTCTAGACTTAACGGAGGAATTGTTTGAAAGTGCAATTCTAAAAATGCTTAATGACTCCAGGTAGTACAAAAAAATCATAAAATAAAACATTTTTTTGCATGCAATTTTTAGCAAGTAATTTTTCTTTGTTTTATGTTAAAGTTATCGCGAAAATGCTTTAAAAGCATCAGCATTATTTAGAGATCAGCAACAAACACCGTTGGAGAGGGCGGTTTATTGGATGGAATATCTTATAAAGCACGAAGGAGCTCCAGAACTTCGTTCAAATGCAAGGAATTTATCATATATTGAGTATCATTTATATGACGTGCACCTTATCCTTTTAAGCATACTAGGTGTAATAATTTTCTTGGTGTGGAAAATAATATCAAAATGCTTAACCCTTGTTTGGGGAAAGGATGATGAAATTTTACGAAAAAGGTCATTGAGAAAAAAGAATAAATAAATAAATCGAATATTAACATTCATTTAACCTAGTCCTAATGTGCAATGTATAACAAGACAATGCGTATAATATTTCATTCTATATTCAATTCGAAAATTTAAGCAGAAACTCAGTCTAGCATGAGATTGTATGTTATGCAGAGTATGGCTTTTAATTGGGTTTGTTAAGACACTTTTATCCAATGAAACAAAATGTGACATCTAGTTACATCACCACGAAATTACTTTTGTTAAAACCCTAATTCTCACTTATTCCATGTTCAATTCTTTTCCAGTACTTATGGAAGTACATTATGTCCGTGATCAAATAGTAATACAATACAATAGATCACAATTTTTGAATACAAATATGGGTAACATTTGTTACTCTTACTTTGCGTCATGTGCAAGTGCGGTTAATACAAAGCGGCTTACAAAATAATGTACTACAGCTCTACAAGTTGCAGATAGTGCAAAGTCATATCTTTAAAGAACTTATATAACTTCTTGAGTCTACAATGTAAACCGCATGATGCAAAAGCCAACCTAAAATCTATGTAATTTCAGTTTGGTCTACAACACAGCGCAGTATTGTAGTTACCTATATTATATTACGATTACGACTCTTTTATATGAAACTCTTTCGCAAAAAAGGCACGTAAAAACTAGAAACGAACTATATGTATGCTTCTTACACTAGACGACGTACCTAATTGTAAGAAAACGTTTTCAGCTTTAGCAGTTCATTCTCTCGGTGTTTCTGCTATGTAAGAGCTGTGTCATTACCTTGAACATTGAAAACAAAAAAATCCAAAATGACAAGTTAGATTAGAATGTAATGTGGTAATAGATCAACTTGTTTTAAAACACATACATTTTAATTCTGGTTAACGAACCATGTTGCATTGTCCGTGTAACAATTGCAAAAAAACCAGAAGAGTAAAAATACTTTTTGTTGCATAATCTCGTGCAAAAAAATATCGTCTAAGTTTTAACAGTTAAAACTTCACAGACCTAGTTGTCTACATCTGATACTCTGTGATATTCGATTACATTCAAGATATCATGTTTGGAAATAGTAATTCTGAAAGAGGTATGGTATGAAGTTTTTCATATTCAGTTTAACAATGAACTATATCTGCTATGCATAACTATATAGTACAAGCAATATTTCTTACAAAATAAAATTTTGATCTGAAGCCCTTGTACCTGTCGTGGACCACGAGGATCCTGCTACCAATGACAGTGATGTGGAAAATCTCATTGAAGCCCCTGCACGGCTTACTTGTAGTGATATTTTTACAGCAACTAATTCGGCTTTTAAAGATTATGTTTTCAATTTAATGCACACATTCTCACGTTTGTTTCTTATTAAAATGAACTCATTACCAAATTTAAAGGTGCTGGAGTACTGGAACAAATGCGAAGGCGGCCTTGGATGGTAGCGTCCATCGTTTTTGGAGTTTGCGCATTTATAGGTGTAATGGCAGTGGCTATCGAAGGCACTTCTGGATCTGCTGCTCCAATAATCATTCCTACAACTCCAGCTCCCACAAGTACAACCACTTCTACTACGACCACGACAACTACCACCCCAAGTACCACGACCTCAACTACTCCCAGCACTACGACCACAACCTCCACAACCCCGAGTACTACGACTACTCCAACGACGACGACAACAACAACTACTACTACTACAGAGAAACCGACAACTACTACACCTCAACCCGGACCCCATCCTCCAGTACCAACAACTAAAGTAATTTTTAAACTGATGAGTATGCATCCATTTATTTAAAACTGTATATGCGTCGAAAGTTATGCACATACAACGTACGTTGTTATGTTTGAAAATTTTACAGCCGCTACCAGATCATCCCGAGCGTTTACCAGCCCATACTCTTCTACTTCAGGTGGGATTAAAACTGAGTTTCACTGAACTTGTTTGTAATGAAACAAAACTAAAACCACCAGCCTTCAGATGCACACTAACTATTGACGGAGTCAGAGGCGAATACATCGGAGACTGTAATTACCTGTTCCCTTAAGAATACCATTTAAAAAAATAAATTGCAAAAAACAAATGGTTACTAAATAGTTAACCTTTTTTTTGTTCATAGCGGATAAGAAGAAACATGCTCACAATGCCGCATGCATGAATGCTGCTTCTGAATTATTCGGAATCTCATATGACAAGAATGACACCATGCCACCTCCCCCACAACCTTGTGATGGACCCATATTACATGAATCGGAAACTACCATTATTTCACCTGCTCATTTATAATTGGTGCAATGTTCACCTGAAATTATTTCTCATATGTATGCAGTTTAATTAATGTGCTTTAAGTGTCATAAAACGTAACGTAAATGCTTAACGTATGATATATGATATGTAATTTTAATGCATTGTGATTCAGGTTTAACATTTTAATGTGAATGATAGTCATTTTGTAAACTATAGCTCATAAGATATTTGTTTGTACTTGGTTTTAATCGTCATTTTTCACAAAATATATTTAAGCATCAATGTGCGTCTACTTTCAAGTAAAACGATAGACTACAAACTAATTAAAAATATGCATTGTTTAAATTTGCGAACAATAACGATCATATTCGTTTAAAAAGAGAGAGATTCGGGTTCCTGAATCATTCATGGCACAACATCAATTTGCACATATTCGATTCTCCATTCTCTCGACTCATTCATTTTATATACACCAACAGCTATACTAACATCAGACATTCCAACAACTTTTAACAAAGATCATAACAAAATAAAAGTAATTAGCTAAATATTTACGCAATATTAGCTTCTTGGTTAACATAAGATGGGTTATCTAAACCCTCAGTAGAATTAGTGGTTTTACTACTGTCGGGAATAGTGGAACTGTTGCTCATTTTTCTGGTAACAAAAAGTTTTTGAATTTCATCGGAACTTTTTCCTTTCGTCTCGGGAACAAGAAAGAATACGAATAGGGCTCCAACAAAACATATTCCAGCTGAAAGCCAATACACTCCCATGTAACCAATTGATGATTGAATGTCTTGGAAGGTTTGGCCTGCGATAAATGACAATGCCCAGTAGCATACAGAGATGCAGGAAGAAGCAAATTCTTTCACGTCATTTGGAAGGATTTCTGAGGTGATCACCCAGGGAATCGGTCCAAGTCCAATATTATATCCAATAGTTATAATTAAAAGTGACACTAAAGGAAGCCACGTCAACTCTGCTGGAGCAATTCCCCCGTTTTGTTCTTTTAAATAAAAGAAAACTCCCAAAGCAATCAACGAAAGACACATCACTAATTCCGATATAATCAAGAGACTGCGTCTGCCTAGCTTTTCAACTAGTACAAATGGGACAACAAGAACTGTAATCATTTGTGTGGCTCCGATGATAATGGAAACCGCTTTAGCATTCATTCCAGTTCCAGCTTCCTAAAAATAAAAAGATTTAAATAGTTAATTTTTGTGCATAAAGTAATTCATGTAAAATATACATCTGCACTTTTTTGCAATTAAACTTACTTCGAAAATTTTTACAGTGTACAATGAGACGCCATTCATGCCACTCAACTGAGCAAAAAACATGAGTGCGCATGAAATTAACACTGGCTTGAGGACTCGGAAAGTGAACAAGTCTGCAAAGTTGGTGGCAAGTCCATTATTATTTCTTCTGGCCTCTGCAGCATTAACGGAATTTTCTATTTGGTTTACTTCAGCTTCAATGTAACGTTTTGTGGAAGCTCTTCGTAGCCACTTAAGTGCATTTCTAGCCGCCATTGGCTTTTGGGCTTGTATCAAATATCGAGGTGACTCTGTAAGCATATTTTGTTAATTTAATAAAAACTTAGCACGCTTGCCTGTATTAACTTACATCAACTAAGTTTTCAAAAAAAAATTTCCATACCTGGCATACACAGCATACTGAAAAAGAAAACGATTGGAACGCATCCACAGATAACAGTCAAAGTAAACCAGCTCACCAGTGCTCCCAAAACGAATCTGTTTAGAATAAAGGCAATACAAAAAATCTGTTCAATCAGAGTACACTACACTTCAAATTGGGGCATCATGCGAAATGACTTCATATTTCTCTTAATCTCTAAAGAATTTTTATGCTTCTTACGTAAACAAAATTCCAACGCATAGCATCAAAATGAATGAAACTGCTAAAGTGCCTCTAATTGTGTCCTCTGAAACCTCAGCCACATATGCCGGTACTGCGACCGTAAATGCACCCCCACAAAATCCGGTAATGAAACGTCCAGTGTAAAGAAGGGCTATATTTGGCGCAAATGCTATCATTGCCCAACCAGCACTGAACGGCAGCGCAGACATCAGCATTGTTCGTCTCCTTCCTAGTCTGGCAATTAAGATTCCGGAAACTGGAGCAGACAAGAGGGCTCCAAGCTATTTGAAAAAAGTACATATATTTAGTCTAAATTGAAGTATATTCACAATATCACCTTCGTAGACATGGCGTGAAAATTCCATAAATCCATAGACTTACCAAAGCCGTTGTGGCGACCCAACTGCCATTTCCAATATCTGGAAATGTTTTCAAGAATTCTTCATCCGCTAAAACTGGAGCACTGAAGGTCAAGACATTTCCAAGTGAAAAAGCACCGATGGTTGCTGCAACATGTCATACAAGTTTATTTTAGAACCAACTCTAATGATCTCATGATGCCAACTAGCATTTCCACATGTAAACACTAATTACTGCACACTTCACTTACCAATTATGACTGCCAGCACAGTCTTGCGTTTTTTCGGCCTCCATTTGCTAAGTCTTCTTGAAATGGTTCCAAATTGTGTCGAAGTTGAATGATCATGAGGATTCGGATGAATACTGCTGTTATCCTCTTCGCTGACGCTACCGGTCACTGATGCCGTTGACACTGTCTGTGATTCCTCAGTGGACGTGTTCATCTTGAACCACGGATATGAACTAAAAGTTTCAACTTTATTTTCGTTTTTACGACTTTACATAAAATTTGGTCTTTGTTCTTCCTCTCTCCTTGTTGATAAGAGTCAGATACAATATTGGCTTCACTTTTATGAAAGATTATGATTATTTTTCTTCATAAAAAAAGTTCACGCGTTAAATAATAAAAAACTGAAATTCACACTCGCAAATTATGAAACATTCCCAAATGGACAAAAAATTTCAAACAGTTATATTGGCACTATAGCTCTCATAAGAATGTTCTTTCGTATAACATACATTTAATATTCACAGCAATGTCATTTCTTCTTTTCATACAATAGTCAATAATGCTGCAGTTTTTTTGGCAAGCTATTTAACACGATAAAAAATGAAAAGTGATGGCCAATCCCATTAACAGTTATATTACTATATTACAATGCAACTTTTTATTGTAAAAGGTTTTTGGGTGGCCACTTATTATCTTCTCAAGCCAAGCCTGACCTTTTCCTTCTTCCTCCGATGTTTCAATGTTGAAAAATTGGGAGTACTTCAGTCTCAGCTCAAAACGTATTTGTTTCAGTTACAAGTTATAATTATTCAAGACAACAAGCAGAACAAAGGATCCACACCACGAAGTGTAGTATACTTGCTTAAGGCAAGGAAGGAAGCACAATACTTGCTTCAAAGGTTAAACAAGCATGTAGAGATGAAGATTTTTTAACACTGATTGAAGATATGATAACAACTACAAGCTATCCTATTTTCAGAATTTATCAAGATTCACGTGATCACAATAATAAGACTAGCTTCTGATCAGTAGCAAATCATACACAAAATGTAAATTAATTATTTTAATATAGTGTCCATACTACTGACTGTCATTGGCTTTTTTGAGTATTGGGTACTACTTTCTATGAATGGATGAAGAAGACCTGGTCATGCGAAACAAATGATAAAATGTGTGTCAATCAATCTTGTTTTATACTCCTGGTCCTGGAGAGAAGATTGCTACAAGCTATTCTTCATAACAGACAGATATCATATCTTATAAATGAAGAACTGTAATTTCATACATGAACACTTAAGTTTAAGTTTTAACAACAAATTGTCTCGTCTGTGATTTGAAATGAAATGCACGCGTTTACTTACTGCACATTGTAAACTTTACTAAATTTTTCAGTTTAATAAACTTTGCACTAATTTCTTGAATTTTACAGGTTCATATTAACTGTGTTTATGATTCGTGTGAAATGTGACAGATTTCATTAAAAGTTTGATTTTTTCTCTCTCGTTAACTTACAATCTCAAGTTGCACTCGGCATTCACACGAGTGTAAAATGTCAAAATAAGACGTACCCATGTGTAATTTTTATCGTTGTTTACTCAAGCCCTTGTGAACACATGCTTAAATTTAAGAAAAAATATTTAATTATTGTCTAACTGTCAATAAATGTGTAGTTGGTGGATTTGGTATGACGATTATAAGTACACTTTTATTATAAGGAATTCAACAGAGTAGAACTATCACCGTAAAAATCTCTTCTTTGTATAATATGCAAACTTAGATGCATGTAATTCTGCAGATTCTCTCTGAATAGGACTTGCTTTAAGGTGACTTCAACTTACAATATGCCAAAATGCGGCTTGACAACTGAAGGCTTTCTGATCTATTCTCTAGAACGTGAACCTATAGACTAGAAATATTAGCGATGGTCATCATGAACTTGGCATTGTCGGATGGGATATATAAAGTAAAAGCATCATAGTGTTTCGTAGTAAGCATCGAAAGGGTTCATGGCTCATTAGAAATGAAACAACACATGCAGCAGGTCCTTTCCAACAAGACAACTATTAGGTGAGGATTTTCCCGAATGAAATCTATACACGAGGTTTGCAAAAAAATTATGAAGCCAGTTTTTAGGCAACTCATTTTGTTCTTTGTTGTACAGTACTCGTTCTGTAATTAATCAATTCTCACTATTGAAGTGACTACTGTGATTATATTCAATGCTTCTTCAAATTAACAAATAGTCATAGTCATATTTAATGACAAGTTGTATGCTTTTGCTTTCGTGCAATAAGTGAACACACAAGGCAGTTTCTAAATGAAGACAGATTAAGGTGATTATGGGGAAGTACCATGTAATGTGTTCTCCCTTGTTTCAAAGAAATTTTCTCTATACTTCTTCAAAGTATCTTATTAGCATATGATTCAGTTGTTCAAATATACGTCATGATGTCAGGTATACTTTGTGCCATTTCAATATTCATGATGAACATTCATAAAAAGAGAATTTTCAAAGAAAATATACCAGTTAAAAAGCAGACAGACTATGAGTTGTAGTAAAAAAATGTAGTTGCGTTACAACTTTTTTTCTAGCAACCAGAGTCCAAGTATTGGTGAACTTGTTTTGTAAATAACTTGTATCGTCACCAAATTATTAGATAATGGTTAATACATTTTGAAGCTGGAAAACATTTTGTAAAGTTGAAACGATCAAACTATGAAATAAAAAAAAACAAAGATTTTTTTATATCATTTCGCTCAGAGTTTTATGACATTATTGGGAAACTCGAAGTGCGCGTGCAGATGACAGAGCTTTGACTCAGTTTGTAACAAAATAAATAAATTTTAGGCCGATGATGAGATTGTGCGTTTTGTAGGGCGATGTGTCGCCGTCTGTCTGATGAGCTCACGAATCCGCAGCGTGTTTTCTTTGAAGACGATTTTATTTATTTATTGCTTTGCGCTAATTTGTAAACTAATGAGCATAAAAAAACTGACGAGGGAAGTGCAAGTCCACTAAATGGCAAACGGGCATGAAATGGGTATCACAAGAAAGATCAGGATGTGAATAATTAAATGGGTCAGGTTTTAACCCCGAATGGCCACA
>JAQIWN010005160.1:0-10247 GCA_034699025.1 Entomobrya cf. arborea Gr-Col-00668 | reverse complement strand
CTAATGGTAAAAGTTTAAGCCATGGTTTTTTCACACTCAAATGTTTCCCTTTCCCTACTACTAACAGTGTAAGTTGTACTTTGCATTGCGTTAATGGATGTGCTCGTGCTGAACTTATCAGTGAAATACAATCTATTATTATAAATCGACACAGTGATTTAAAAAAGGCTACGCATGTACACTAACAACGAATTTCTTTGCAATAATTTGTTTTTAACGCTTCAAAAATCATTACACATTTACTAGTTCATACTCTACGTCTTTATAATCTTCCTAGCTCTGAACAAATTCCAAGTAGATTGAAGACGGAACACTTACATGTTGGACTATACGACTAATGTATGATTTGAATTGGACGAAAAATAACGAAATTTCGGAGGAAGCAAGATTGCGAAGTAAAAAGTTCCGATTTTGATGATGATAAGTTGCAAACAAAACACGAACTTAAAACTATAAACACATGTATGCATGTATTCCTTGTATTCTATGTTAATCTGAATCATTTGAGTGCGAGTACGAAAACAACAGGCAAAATCTAGCCTCTGTATGGCTTTTATAGGCATGAAATGAAGTAACACGATTTACTTAAAGAACTCATTGATATCCCAAGAATCAATTTTTCATCTTATTTTATCTGATCGAGTGCAATTTCAAAGATTATTCAATATTTTTTTAGGATTTTAAATGCATGCTCTTGGATTTTAATGAGTGATGTATCTTGATTGATTATCACTCGCACCAAACCAGAAAAAGATTCATAGACAAATGATTTTTTTTTCTACAAAACAAATTTGTATCTGCTTAGATATCTGATGACTAGGTATTACCTCATTTAAATGCTATCACGTAAAAATCTAATGCATTAGTTATTTATATGACAGCGGTTTTGAGTTTCACTGTAAAAGTAAAACTTATGCCTTGAGACACCAATCAGTCTGTAAAAGAACCTAAAGAAAAGGACATCTTCATCAAGGTAAAAATCATCGTCCTCGTACCGTCAGCGTCGTTGAATCAAGATGAATAATAATAATCTCTTGTCAGATTGAGACAATAAATTGCTGCACATTAGTGTGCACACTGACTCATTCATTTCTTTGCAAGTACCCAGAAGGATTTACAACTTTAACTATCTGCCTGCATGGGACTTCGATGTCTTTTCTAAATATCCTGTCAAAGTTTCTAAAGTGCCTAGTTAGATATTAGATTCGCCATTATATGAATGACGAGAATTATGTTCAGCAACATTTCTTTCTGAATATTATTCTCATTGTGTAGCTAGCTGGTTGTAAGAGTAGTCCTGACATAGTGACTGAATTTTTATGTGTTATCCCGACATCTTTGCGCACGTCATCTTGCTAATCTTCATGTAACTTAACTGCTTAAGTTAGAGATAATTTCTTATACTCAATAATACCCTTTGTCATTTATTATGTGTACTTACACTTTCCTATATAATATCTTTTACAAGTGCAATATACAAAATTGATAGTTTCTGGTTGGTTGACATTAATCTATCAATTTATAGGCATGCTGATCGATAAATGGGAAAAGTGACTGAAGAGAAGTCAATGCCACTTTAAAAAGCAACGATGGATGAAACTAATTTTCATTATTGTCTCAGTCTTACTGCTTCTTTTGTCTCTTTGTCGCTCAATATTCATATCTTTTGCTTAAATTTAACAAAGATTTTTTAATGATATAGGTACACGGACACCCTTATCTTATAATGTTTAAAATTTCGCCGACCGACTGTTGTGTTCACCTTCTTTCAATAAAAGGGAATACGATGACATGCATCAAGATTTAAGTCAATTACAAGGCTAGTCCCTTATTTGTGGAAGAACTTATTCTGTTACGATTTGATTTAAAAGTAATTCATCAACAATAGAGCAGAATTTCAAAGTTTATCAAGAAAGCTCAAATTTTTTCCGATCTAAAATCGAATCAAAATAAAAATGACTGCTGGAGCTGGCGGATTTCGAGAATTTTCATGTTTTTTCTTACAATTAAACGAAATTAATTTTTAAAAATCTGTAGTATTTACTTGAGAACCATTATGCATTATGTTGCTTCTGAGGTTCAAAATTAAAACTAAATCTGGTCAGAAAATCCATTATTGTTTAAAAGGGTCAGGGTATTGCTTGCAGACAGTTCTAGGCGTGGATTCGGGGAAAGTGACACCTGTTTCTCGTGTTACTCGATAATCAACAAATCCAGATTAAACAGAGCAACGTAGCCGTAAAAATAGTATTTGAACCGACACTTTAGTGTAAAATAGCCGTCTAATATCGATGTAATCCTCCATCATATTTTACAAAAAAAATAGAGTCTACATACGTTTTTTTGTGGCTGTCTGGAAATTCTTGTTATCATAAAATCAATTTATTGAAGAGTCGTTAAAATGTACTTCAATTGGATGCAAGATGCACATTGTGCTGCATATGAAATATGTCTTTAAATTAGTAAGTACCTGTAGTTGTTCGAAAAAAAATCTCTATCAAAAGAATATTAGCCGTGAGCCAAAAGTGTAATAAGTGAATACAAAGTGTTATAAGTATAAAAGGTTGTTTGTTTTTGACTGATTTTATTCTATTGTGAGCCAAATCAGGTTTCAGTAAGTCATTAGGCAATTGAACTCTCTTAGAAAGTAAAAACGTCATGTAAAAGTAATAATATAGTTTACAGGACATGTACAATGCAACGGTACGGAAGATCATTTTAAAAAGTGCGTCACGATATGATGAGTTTGAAATGGACACGATCAAAGCCGGTGGGCAGTACATCAATGAAAAACAAAGTTATTGTAATCCGTTTCTGATGCTCACATGCATGTAACCATAATATATGTTCTATGTCTACCTGTGTACACATATTATAGACATGCTTGGCGATTGTGTGTGTGGCAAAAATCGTTAAGAAATTCTTCGAAAACTGAAACAGAACAACGAAGTCTTCTTAGACTGCATGTAGACAAGCACATGATTGTTAATGATAAGAAGGAATCGTATTTCGGAAAATTTTATTATTTTTTTCTCAGAGCATTTTTCAAACTGAAGATTTAGAATCGTGAAGAAATAAATGAATTCGACAAAGAGGGATAGTTTCATCTTTGCATCATTGCATATTGCAATGCTGTGTGATCTGCATGAATATTTTAACAATTCAATTTGCGCACATCATGCACTCCGTCGGTACTGCATACGATACGTGCAAGCTCATTTTTTATTTTGTTTACTTTTAATAATAAAAAATGGCACAAATTTGGATAGCATAAAACAAGTAATTAAGTGTCGCTTTTTATCTCCCTCCTGTTGTCTGTGGAATCATCATCCATTTTCAAATGTACCTTTTCCATTTTTGCGAAGATTAGCAAAAAAACTTTGTCTTGTCGTTAACTTGAATATCATGTGTCTTTCGGATAAAATTCTCACATATTTTTGCTCATTTTAATATTTGAGCCAACAAAGATCTTGTTTCTTTCTTGCAGAAATTCTTTTATTTAAAAATTTTATTGCTAACAAAGCAGGGCGATCTCACTTTTTGATAGCGGTCTAGTCAGCGGTGGTTGACTCATGACTTCAAAGTAAATTTATATAAAAAGGGATAACCGGCATAATGAATAGCTACAAACAAAAATATGTTCTATGATTTTTTTCTATCATTTGTTTGTTTTATATTTCAAAATTTATTAGCCACAAGGGTGAGATTTTGCCTCTTTTTAGCGCAATACAATTGGATTTCTTCTGTGCTCGATTATTTTCTCTTTGGTACAGTAATAGTGATCATTACATGCAAATATATATCTATAAATAAATTTAAAATATTATATTTTGCATGTATACATATATAAACGTATTTTACTTTCTGTATTTGGCTGGTAAAATGTCAAATAAAATTTTATGACAGAATTAGAATCACACGCCGCAATCATCTTCTCATCGTCATCTCTCGTCAGCGTTTGTGTTGTTCCGAAGGGATGAGTAATCGAAATACGTTTTTATTCTCTTACGGAAATATGGTCATTAGTCTAGTATCATGTCTGTAATTTTACTGTGACAAGAAATAACTGTATTGTTGTCATTTATCTTTGTCTCGCATCTATTTTTAGCACACAGATAAATCTTTGCTATAGTCAACAACTAAACATTTTAGAACATAAATGAAGTGCAAATGAGGGGCACACAGCTTTAACACGTGTATTTTATTTAGGAAAAGATAAAAAATATTTTGCATTGTGTATCTGTAGCATTCATTCATTTACCCATATTTATATTTTTTAAATTATGTTTAAAGATGTGACTGTTTGTGACAAACTTGTAATGTATCCCAGTTTGCCCGATCATACTCTACAATTTTCCTGATTGTCGGCATTTTGCACAATGCTTTTGTTTTTCACTTAATTCAAAATGTGTTGATATTTTCAGTTTTTTATTACAAAGAAAGAACACTGGGATACGTGTTTGTAAAAAAATGTTAATATTTATGAACGCTGTAAATGTCTCTTTGTGAAAACAATGCAGACATTTTTTGGATGGGCTCCTAATGCAAACGAGGGCATCTTAAATAGGAAACGATTTCCAAAGCTTGAAGGCATTTCAATTTCGTTGTAATAAAAATCAGTTTTATTTACATTAACGCAACTCACTTTGTGAATCCTATTAGGTTAGATTTCAGTTCATATCATTACATTTTCTTGTTTCCGGTATATGTACAAATATATGTATTTCATATTAAATACCCAAAGGCAATTTTACTAGCATTGAAAATTTACTCGTATTAAACTATTACTTATCCTCGGGCAAAAAAGTAATACGTAAAAGTACATTATGCCAATTTGATTTTTTGGCGTAGTTACTTAAGTCTCACGACAAGGAAAACCATATAGCACAGCGGCATATGTAGCGGATCAAAAGATCAAATTGAAAAGCGCATTTTGTGGTTTGACACTTTAGTTTACAAATCTTTAAAATCTAAATTTCTATTTTTTTCCTTATTACTTATACGGGTTTTATAAAAGAAAAGTTTTCTATCTCAGCGTGATTTTGTTTATAAAGTGTGCATGATTTCTAATGGAATCACCAACTTCAATTAAAAAACTGATGTATGCTAAAATTCACTCATTTATAAATCTACTATATTTTTAGCACAGTATGTTACTCATTTTAAGGTAATCATCGACAGATTGGGTAAATATTCTACTGTTTTTTACACGTTTATACATACATTTATTTATTGGCACAAATCATTACACTTTTTATTTACACAAGTTACAGTTACAACTTACAACGAGAATCTTGTTTGTGTAGATCGTGTAATAAAAATGACTGCATAGTGTCAATGGCTATGATGTATTTTTTTTTGAATTTTAATTCATTTTATTGATATGATTTGCCTCTAATCGTCGGTGCAGATCTGTTACATTGTAGTGCACGAAATTTTAATAAATAAATATAAATTATGTTTAACCAAAAGTTGAGAAATAGAATGAGGAACATTGAAAAGTCAGGAAATCACGACTTGTGTCTTCGTTCATCAAACTTTTATGGCCTACTGAACAAGACGGACGATTTCATTTAGTTACGCATTGTCTTGACAGAAGACAATCGTAAGTCATGCACAAAGTTACGGCTGCAAACAAAATATTGCTTTCATTTCATTTAAGCCGAAATATATATGAGATCAACAAGTTACGTTATCAAGTATAGAAAATGCATATGTATCTAGGAAGTATTAGAGCGTTCAGTATTCAGTTTCGGAAACGATTTTCTAATGTTGTCATTTACGCGCAATGAGAAGAGTGTTTTTGTGATCAATGTTGGAGGTACGTAATCATACGTTCATCAAATTTAAGTACAAAGAAAGTCATACACCAAAAGCGTCTGCAAAAAATACGCTATTGTATCTCAGTTGTAAGTTCTGTTTATTTTTGTAGGAACATGAAATTGATTTCAAAATCTGGATGGTGATAGATCTTACGATTTAGACACATTTTTTAAAAACAGTAAATTGTAAGTGAAAGCATTTCCCAGGTGTATTACACATTAATTCTTGTTTTTGTGATCTCTGCAGTTAAACTTCTGACAATACAGCTTAGTTAATTAATTTTATTGGGTACGGTTTAATTTTGTCACAAAATTGCACTTGTTCAAATTATTTTCTTTCACACAGACTTACAAATTACAAAAAATAATTAGCTTTGCATGCTGTTATGTAGTCGAGCTTTTTGTTTCACTATTGCTTTGTTTGAATTGTTTAACAGATTAATAGAACAGAGCACATGTATTCGAAATTCATGCATTTGTATATACGAAAACATGGAAGATTATCATATAAGATTATTAGTAGCTATGTAATTAAATCCATGAGTTTGTGTTGTCCTACTTTTAGAGTAATTATGTAGATGGGATATAATAAAATTAGCGTGTTTACACAACGAAGTTAGTTCGGTAGTACACTTAGTTTCTTCGTCCATGTAGGCGTAGCTATTTTGCTGTAAATAAAATAGTCAAGTTTGTTGTTTCGTGATTGCAGACAAATCACTACATAAAATTTAAGAAAGTGAAATAAGTGAATATACAAGTATTCATTACAAATACTGAGTCATAATTAACTTGTATAGCTGTTATACGTCGTAACTTATTCCTAGCAAGAAATTATATGTATACTCTAATTAGAATAATATAATTTTGGTACTTCCTCCTTTAGACATTGTATTAAACGAAAGTAAATTAAGTTGCATGCTTTAGGGTCTTGCTGATGCAATGAGAAAATATGTATGTATAATCCATACCAAAGGCTCTCTAGTGCTTCTAAGAAGTTTTAAGTCTCAAAAGGCACTTAAGATTATTATTTGGTGGTCGGTGACAAAAGTGGTTATCTGTCTGTGTGGAGTTCGCACTCTGCTCAGTCATTCAACCGGTGGGATGCAAATGCAAAGGTTCATCTAAATTTTAGGTCAAATTATTTATCGATTTCAGTATTCTTGTACTCTCTGTTTTTAATGAGTGGTTCATGAAAATTGGCTCAAATTTGGTTTGTAATGTTAGAAGCCGAATGAGAAACATCATTTACGGTTGCATTCGACCTCTTCTAAGAACTGTATCCCCACAAGATCTTAATTTCAACATGATCTCTTGTCTAACGGCTCATTGTAGTCGGGATTTACATTGATATATTTGTAGCCGAGTCTTTAATGTAGAAAAGCGTATTTTTCTTTTTAATTTTTTTCTTCTCCAGAAAATATTGACCTGACCTAGGTAAAAAAAATAATCTCATGAAATGATGTTACGTTACTCGTTTGTTGACATCTTTGTTAAATTTTTCCATTCGAATTCAATGAAGTTTTACAAATTGCACCGGTAAAGTTCAATGGTAAAATGATTGAAAAAAATAATGTTGCTGCATTTCGCATTGTTGAAATCTTGTTTGGGGACAATCACCGAAAATGAGGACTTCATTTGTGCTAATATGCATTCAGTCAGTGTGGGAAGCGTGTGCTGAAAGTTTTTGTCTTCGATTATAAAATGTTAAATGGATAATCAAACTGATTTATCATGCGTATTTCAAGTTTTCGTTTGTACTTTACTACATCATTGAATTTTACTACTGGACTATTATGCATAACTACACTCTGAGTAATTTCATCCAACAGAATAGTCATTATCTGATAAAAAGCCCTTATTAGCTTTGGCCAATGAAACTTGCATTGCAAGTTACACGTGAAATTTTATTGAATTTTAAAATGTAATCATATTATAAAAAGCGCTAACGCATTATAAAACAGTTTTGAATACATGTAGCCAGTATTGCATTACTCTGTCCAAGTTGACAAGTAGCACGGGATTTTACTATTTAAAAAATTGTGTTATCATAGTCCGTAAATTGATTAACGCTTATGTATACTTGTCTTGTACGTGTGGCAGTCAGCCTAAATTGGTTCGTCAACAAGTGATTCTGTACCCGTCCAAAGTCATGAGCCCATGCATTACAATTTGGATTACGTAATAATTAACAATGTCTCCTGCACCGTTGCATTGCTATTATCTTGTCGTTTTAATGGTCGAAGGTAACATCAGAAGCAAATAACCTGTTTTCTTGCATGACATTAAACTTCACATTGCGTCTGCATAATATTCACATGCCTGATCAAGTGGTTTGAGTTTGAGATATAACATGATAAAAAATACATTGTTAATTTGGTCCACGAACCATAGATTTCAGAAATTGTTCTAACATTTATATTTTTATAGGTATACTGTCACTTTTCATGAGTTTTATTTAATCCCACACACTAAAACAATAAAGCATTATAAAAGGGCTCCATCAATCTGTTGTAGGTACTTGGTATGCTAAATTTTCTTGGCAAAGACTGTAATAATAAAATAAAATTTTATAAGGCTCTTTGATTTAAAAACTAAAAGTTCAGTGGTAAGTAGTCTTTATTTAAAATGAAAGAAAATGAAAAATTTTCTATCGTTTTGACTTGAATAAATAAAATGTATACATACTTGTTTATATCATCAAAGTGACAGTAAGTCGTTTTACATTGTCTGTGGTCGTGTGAAACGCAATACAATCGCGTCATTGCTCCCATAAAATTCTTAATTGTAGCTTTCAATAACAACAAACAGCTCTAAATATATTTTGCGAATATGAATGTCGTGAGAAGCAACTAGGGACCAATTAGTAGACAATAAAGTTTAAATGCACGATATCAGTTTAATAATGATTGTTTTACAAACAACATGATGAGGAGGGCGTTGTGAGTGAGCGAGACAAGTTCAAGTTCTTGGATTCTCACGAAGTTATCACAACAATGATATTCGCTTATCTTTAGTAATGGTTATCTGACTTCTAAACAGAAGAATTCAAGATAAGTAAAATACAACTCGAAATTTAATACTATTTGTAAAAACCGAATTCATTTCGATATTTCACATTTTATTATCACTACCCAGATTCATTAGATTTCGAACACCGGATTCCAGAACAGGGTCTTGATTTCAAATCTTCTTCAAATTATTTTATTACGTTTAAGCTTCTACTCAAAGCGTTTATGTTTTCGCTTTCTTGTTCGAAATTTAATTTAGCTGAAAATCCAAATCTGTACCTGGAATTGAGATGCAGCTACTAAAATCCATTATTTGTCAGCGTCGAAACATTTTATAGTGAAACAATGAGTATTTAAACAAAATGATTTATCAAAATGTTTATGTCGATTCCATTGCCATCAATATGAAGAAACCACACCCTAAACTGCCTGCTTAACAATTAGAAATAAGGAATACAATATATGTAGGAACAGTTTCAAGCATATCATAATCATAAATGACGATGCCGATGGGCTGTGCTGTAAATACTAAATACATATTGCGTTACGTTGTTCTCGTACTTTTTCATCTTACGATATTGTGCACAATTTCAAGTTACATTGTAGTTTGTATTTTTTTGCAATAAATGTTTCTGGTAATGTTGACAGGGCTAGTTGGTAGTTTAATGGTATAACCTCTGATATTTGATCAACAGAACTTATTCGGAATATTTTGCAGTCCTCAAAATGATTTGTGCGTTTGTGCCTGTTTGAAGATCAAGAAGTGTGATTTATTGGTCGTTTCTCTGTCAGTAACTAATGTACAATATAAGGAAAGTTATCCTATCAATATTACGATATTACTTCGAAGTTCGAACAAGTTATATGATATGTATGTACATAACATTTACGTGAAAATATTACTGAATTTGACTGAATCCGAGAATTAATTAGTGTTAAAGTATGAAGAACGAATTAAATCAACGATTAAAAAAAATATCAGATATCAAAATGGAATAACCTAAAGAGCATAATTTTCTGGTCACTAGCTTGCGTATGCTAGCTTTGGTAGCTTTTCGATTTAAATTTATTTCTCAATTAGGCAATCCAAATATTTAAAAAAAAACATGCATAGATATTTTTTTTCACATCCCTTCTTGTCATTACCTGGTATCATTGTCTTGGGTAATTCTTGTTTAATGTCATTACAGCCACATCCCACTATCCCACAGTGAACCTTCAATGTAAATATAATACGATTTCAAGATTTTACATGAAAAATTTATAGGTTACCTTCCTAACTCAAAACCACAGTACACCAGGCGCAATCAGAGTAGGTTAGACATTTTACATAAATTTTATACATAAACATTGCGTATTGGTGCTTTGTCATCCTTAATAGTTTGTTCAAGATCGTGCAATAAACAAAAGGAGTATG
>JAQIWN010005159.1:0-10247 GCA_034699025.1 Entomobrya cf. arborea Gr-Col-00668 | reverse complement strand
GGCATGGTCAGGGATTTTGGGTCCCCATGAAAAGTTAAGTCAGATGCATATAGCATCTTTTGTAGTTTCCAAAAAAAAGCATATAGCATTTCTTGCATTGCACTGCTGCGGCATATGGCTTGCATTGCTTCTCGACCGACGAAATGGCAAACCTTCAATAAATTGACCTCGTAGCCATTCATTCTAAAAATAATTTAAAGTAGACATCATGAAAATTATGTCGTTAAACCACACAAGTTGTTCCTTTTTCCACCAAAAATAAGCACAAAAAATCATTTCAAAAATCAACATCAATTCATGCACTTTAGTACATGACTTTAGTACATTTCTAAATCCGGATCAAAGAGGCTTAGAATTTTACTTCGTACTTGCATCACATCGTCCCATATCATGTCTGAACTTGGATAGTCAAAAAATAGAAAGTTGTGACAAGATTATTACTTTTCAATTTTTAAACTTTGTTTGGTGTGCATGAAAATGCGTAAAAGTTGGTAATTTATTAATTTTTTCACATTTAAATTTATTTAATGCTCCGTTTGCACCTATGATCCCACCAAAAAATAATTGATTCGTAACTTTAGGTACTTGTCGCCATTGTAAAAGCTTTCAACTAGAATTTTAAGTCAACTAATAATAGATTATAGACAATCGTAGTCAATAGTCATGTGCCTTTCCAAATCATGAAAAAAGTGGTAAAGCTAGCAGCATGCCAGCATTCGCTTTTGATATGATCTTCCTCTTTTGAGATTGCTTGACATCACTAAGCTCACTTGAAGAATATTGAATGTTGCAGTTTCAAAGCAAATAAATGCAGCTAAAATGCAAATTTATCAAGATAAAAAAAATTAGAAATGATTCTCATTTGGCTTTGATTGAAATATTGTAGAAAAGCAGTCAAGAAGAGTCCGGGTACAGATGAATGCATGGATCGAAACGGTCGAAATTACAATTGTCACAAGTTATACTAAATTACACATTTTAAGTCTTTTTCTCCTCATGTGCCATCATTTTAGATAGCAAACTAAGCTTAATGCTACTTGTGACTGTTGCTTTTTAAGTTAGGAAGCCTATGAGAGGAGTTTAATATTGTAACAACAGTAAGTTTTGATTCATCATTTTTATTGCTATTTTTTCATTGCTAAAGCTGTTGATGTTGAGTAAAAATTAAGTGCACAACAACATTTCTACACTGTTGTAAGGGTAAACTAATATCAATATTCTAGTAATAATGCATTAAATATTTTTTGCTTATGACCTAATTTTGACTAGAACCAAAAATAAATAAATGAGACTCTGAACCCCAAAAATAGTCCGCAACTAGAACTAAATTTAGTAGAAAAGTAAGATTACATCCTCATTGAACTGCATAATACTTTTTTAATAACTTCATTGATACAATTCTGATGACATGCTTACGTAAAAACCATCGCTGTGATCTAAAACATACAAATACATAACATACATACGTATACGTATGTTTTAGAAATTTTAAAAATGAAAATTAAGCAATTGTATTTTTTAAAAAGTATTTCGAAATAAAAGAATAAAAATAAGCTTGACACTATTTAACTTTTGATTGTCCAATGATGCTGAATTGTTAAAATCTCTGTTTCCAAATATGTAAAGTTCGAACAATTTCTGGAGGCTACTGGCGATAGAAGCTACTGGGGGCTGAAGGCTAAACAGCAATTTTGAAAGCAGTACACCTCAATCGATTTAATCAAAAATTATTTATTCACAAATTTCATCCATTAAATAACGATTTGAATGCTGGTGAGTAATTTTGCAGCCTTTTATAGTGGATCTGATTCTTTCCAGACGCTGGCTGCGATAGATAAATCATCTAGGACCACTACCTTAATAGAATTAAATGACGATGGTCGTGAAAATTGAGCCATACTGGGAAATTTGTTTAATTACCAGTCAGTTGGGGGTAAATCGATGTCATTCAACTCCTTCCCGGACACAGAAGTACTGTTTTGATGAAAAGTCTGTCAGATGTACATAGTGGGTGTTGTAGTCCTTGAAGATAAAGATGCTCTTTTCGCTTTTCCGAGTTGAGGTGATACTTGTACATTTCACTTCCGAATTTGGATAGAAGTTTTCTGGTTGAGTTGTTGTTGTTGTAAGTCGGAACAACGGAGTTGTTCAGTTTGATTAGCTCATCACGTCTGAAGGAGATACTTTTAGTATCATCCATCATGTTAAGGTAAGCCACTTCGGTTGTTTCCTTGTCGGCAGGGTTCACATTTTGGAGTTCAAGTCCGGATGATTGAGGAATGAAGGCGTCATTGCGTGCACTAATTTTAAGATATTCTTGCATGATTATACGCACACTTTCTTGAGTAGGTTCTTCAGATGCAAGATGTGTCTGAATCTTGTATAGAATATATTTCCCGTCGCCTTCCAAACTGGAAAGATAATGATGAATCATATCAATGCCTTCCTTGCTTTTCCCCATCTTTCGCCATGTGAAATCTCTTTCGGAACGAGTTGCAGGTGCAACACACTCTGCCTTTTAAATTAATGATTAGAAAATAGCCGATTGTGAACACAGAGAACGAACACGGCACACTCATTAGAAAAATGTGTAATTATTATGGTCTCACCTCGTCCCTAATCCTTTTTAAGGTAGAAGGCATGCTTAATTGTCGCCAGCGGGCTTCAAAACCCCCGAGCTTATAGTATCTAATTTTTCTTTAATTTTAACCTTGGTCGAATAAAATTGAACTGTGGCTTCCATGCCGAAAGACTATGGAATGGTCGATTTAGAATAGCAGTGAAGTGTGATGTGCGCAAGCCAGGAGTCGAATGCTTTGTGGTTTTTGTTCAAAAGGTACATCAGATTCAAGGTGACTCTAGGGTCCTCTCACACTGTAGTCTAAGCTCAAAAGTACTCAACACTACGAAGGCCTAAAAATACTGCAGAGGCAACTATTGTCATGTTCTATGTAGCTAATACATGGTAAACTCCTGAGCAATTATGGCCAATATTAGCCTACTCTACTATGTAACTATCAACCGACATAACTGTGCAGGCATTCAAGATAAACGCGTTCTGCGTATTTTCACATTTTTAATTCAAGGATATAATTGTCAAAACTAATTACAATTGTCAAACATTATATTTATTCACTCTGATTCTATAAGTTTTAATTTGAATGACGTCTGTTGGAAAAGGAGGCAATTCTAGATGATCACTGTCTGTTTACTGATGACCTAAAACGCCCGGAGGGCCCAACCGCCCTAACTCAGAAGATTCAATATTGTTCGGATCACAGGATCAGTGAATTAATGAATATTTCAGTTGCACATGGGAGAGTTAATTTTTACTAAAATAGAGATCAATTTATTAAATAGTAAACCAATATTTAACTCAAGATTACAATTGACAGTGACTGAAAGTCACTGAAAAGAAAACAATGAACTTTGCCCAGATGGGGCGGAATTTCTGTATAATAGTTCACGTGTAAAAGAATAAATTATAAGCAAATATTACAAAGATCGATACAAAAAGATCAAATAGGATTTAAGATAGCTTAGGATATGAGTAATCACTAATCATACTACACATAATCATGTATAGTAATCGTGTATGCCATGCTGAACAATTTTGTCAAATTCAAGTCCAAACAAAATGTTAGAATGTTAACTAGTCGCATCTCTCGATGTTTTGTTCTTGCTGGTTGCCGCTCATGTAGGTCGTTGGCTTACACATTCCTTAAAATCGAGCCGCAATAATCAAAACGTACGTCATGATCTGAATCTTAATGTGCATGGGTTTATTCGTAACTGTGAAATGAAAAACTTACGTGAGGTTTACCTTTCACCATAAAACGGCATATCATACAGTTCAGCGCGCCTTTTTTTGTGGATCTGCATGGATTTGTGTATCGCAAGATCGTTCTTGTTAAAATATTTTTTCTCACGAACACAAATATTGCATTGCAAGTAGGTCGTCCCTTCGCAGGTCCCTGTAAATAAATAAAAGTAAACAGTCAGTAAATAGTAAGAATCAAGGCATAATAGTGTGGAAAAATAAAAAGAATATATACTTACCACTACTTCTCTAGTTCTAGTCCGTGATCTTCTTTAACAACATAATGGCTCCCAACTCACGGTACTTCAGCGTCCCGAACTCGTGAAGGTGGGAATTTTTTTCTAAAAACTCATCATCAACCAACCGATCAATAATTCTCATACAAAGCGGAGCACAGTCTATGCGTTTAGTCTGGCCTTGATGTTTCAGTACTGAGACTTTTGGCGTATCGTACGTTTTCCAAAACCTAATGCCTTGGCCCAAGCCACTGCAATGCGGCGATGCTCACTCTTGGCTTCATCAAAATCTTGTACAGCGAAAATGAAAAAAAAAATTTCTCTCCACGGGTAGACAAACACTACGCAATGGCAGATGAAGTGCTTTCAATAAAGATGCTCTGTACCTTTGTCTAATTTCTGTAATTTTTCTATTAGGACTCTGGCTTTGTTTGGGCGCAGTTTGTCGTAGTCGTAGAAATGGTACGACTGCACGGATATAACGTTTTTGTTCCAGATACAAATTCGTCCCGGGAATTTAATCGGAATAAGTTTACCTTTCTTAACCCGCCAAATTATCTATGTATTTGTAAATGGCCGAAATTTTTTAGTTTATTTGTAAGGCCGTGTTAAATTTCCGTGCCTAAACCCACATTTTCATAAGCGTAGTATGGCTTGCATGCAAGCCAATTCTCTTCGTTCATCTTGTGCAAAGCACACTACGATGAACCATTGAGTTTGAGGTGCTGGTAGCGGCGCACTCAGTACGGGGCTACTGTTATTGTTGTTTTCTTGCTGCTTCTGCTGCGGCTGCTTGTTGCTGCTGGTGTAGACATTTGTAGACACTTTAATTAATTTGGGGAATATAATTGTCACTTGATAATTATAAACAACTTTTAATAACATTTGTAATAACTAAAATAGTAACTTTTAATAATAATAGTTCAACCAGTGTTTATTATTGGCGGTAGTGGTGGCAGTGGCTGATTAGAAATGTGAAATTAATTTTTTTTGGGAATTGGGAAATTTGCGAAAGCCAAACAGGTCCTCCGTTATTAAATTCAGTGAATAACGTCGTGTCAAATATAATAATTCGAACTCTTTAAATTATTGGCAGTGGTGGTGGAAGTGGTTAAATGATGCATAGTTGAAGGCATGGCCAAATTTAAAACAATAGCTGCCAAAAAACGCAGCACGCAGCCAATGAAGATGCTGCTTTTCAAAACGAGTTTGATAGGATTTTTTTGGAAAAGAGTAGTTTCCTCTTTAGCCAAAGGCCTTTATCGGCAGCTTATTGCTGAGAAAAAAAAACAGAGAGAAAAGGAATTAAAACCGACAAAAAACATTATTGTGAAGTGACAGGTGACTTGTAGCGAGGAATGCGTAGTACGTTCATATTATATGGACTGTACAAAAACGTGTCGAGTTCTAAACTGTACCAACAGACAGTTTGACATAGATTTTGATAGGAAGCTGGAAGAGAGGCGATACAAAAATGTCGGAAATGGTGTAGCAGCAGTGGTCGACATTGCAGATGGCCAATTGATCGGCGAGCACGAAGGGGTTGTGGTCTTGAACGACGGATAAGTTACTGGATCAACCTCAGAAAACCCGAGAAGCCAGTACTCTGCGTAGCTCTCGAAATCACTGGGACTTATAATTGTTGCTGGAGAAAAAGACAGTTTAGGTACTTTTTTAAACAAATGAACTTTGAGTTTTTGAATTTTTTTCTGTTTCCAGTAAAATTGGCCAACCACACATGCAAAGAAAAAAGTGCAAACAGCTTTTTTGTTACGTGGACAAGCAAAAACGATGAGCCTCATTTGGTATTACAGGCTACAAAAAATATACAAAATATAAAATATGCTGGAGAACAAATACTATACAAGTTCTCGGATGATTTTTAGCGGTGGTCAAAAGTAAATATTCGTGTTCAAAAGCGAATTACTGTAGTTTATTCCAGTTTTTAATTTTAAAACTTTTGGTTTACAGGAGTGCTCATGTGACACAGCATCTTGCAAAACAATAAAAAAACGTAATTTTGAGAATGTACCGACATGAAATCTCAACATTCTCGACCGGCCGGTAAAAAGCGACTCATGAGTAGAAAAATTGTTTCTGAAGCACCGGGTCAAAGTTCGTTAGTCTTGCTTGCAAGAAACATGCCATTTAAGGCCCTGCTAATAGCAAAACTATAAAGTCTACAATGAGTCAAGTTACATTTCAAACAACAACCAACGAGATGAAACACATTGACCGTTTTCACCAAAAGACTGCAGACATGGTAGTTTGCCCCTCCCGTGACAAATCATTTGCCAACAAGGATATGCTGAGAGATCACGTTTATGATGTTCATGAACGAAGCAAAAAAATCAGTAAAAAATGTACCAGACACAAAAATATTCAAGCAGTGGGTTGCACGTATTTTCCTTGGCGTATTAGAGAACATCTCTTTACGACAATCCGTATTTCTCGTAGTCAATGCAGAAATCCTTGTCTAATTGCCTCCAAATTTTGAAATCAAGTTGCATTTTACCAAAACCTGCGGCACCGAGCAAGATTTCATCCTTGTCATACTTCTATCCTTCGCCCCCAGCTGCTAGCATCAGACTTTGTTAAAAGATAAATAAACATAAGATATAATTATATGCACATTTTAGATATCAATGATCCTTTTTTTACCATGGATTTCGTGCCAAATGTCATCGCCCATGCTTGATTCGCCATCATTGGACTGGTGACCTTCCGCCTGATCCCTTATAGAGTCGCCACCTCCGGGCAGGTAATCATTCTCGTTCATTCTGTACTCACAACTTCCAAACTTGTCACCAAGTCTTCCTGCTGAACTGTCATTGATTTCCTCTACTGCTTGCTCAGCTTTATAACTTTTCTCTTTAATAGCAACCTGCTTGCGTGTATCGTGTCGTTTTCCGGATAATAACCGTTGAATGAATTCAACGCTAATATACTCACCTTATCTGTGTAATCATCATCGCCCGTGTAAATATTTGGAAACTATTATACGTTGGGCTTTTCTGCTCCCTTTCTACAGGGTGGAAGCTTTTACGGTGGTTATCAAAGTCCCCAATGTCCTCGAATTCCAAATCGCAGTGGGAACATTTAAGCTTATGCCTTAGCTTACCAACACGATGTGTTGTAGTTACGTGTCTGTTAAGTTAATACGGAGTGGCAAAGAACTTATCACATTTTGTACACTCAAATTTTCTCGCCTGTTACTCTGGGTGGTGCTCCAGATGATTTTTTTATTTTTCATCTACCTCTTTTCCAAAAAAATGCACTTCATTATATCAATTGTTTAGGAAACTGGAAGCTTAACTTATTGGATAAACTATAGTGTTTTTCTATCTATATTGAACGATAACAAACTTAACTAGACTGTACCGTTTTTCCCTCTCTGTTCAAAGTTAACTACACTTAATAATAAAGCTGTCAACACTATTCCATAATTTTAGTTCAATTAAAGTTTTTTGTCACGAGCCAATTGTTTATGTTTTGATGCAGCAGATCCAGACAACTGTTCTGCAGGATGTACCGTGGGTTAAATTTTCATGCACCCTACTGCACTGCATGCATATTATGTCAAGCAATGAAGCACTGTTCTGCATACATAATATGTCAAACACTGAAGCACTGTTCTGCATGCATAATATGTCAAGCAATGCACTACATGCATAATAGAGAGGTCGGTATCTACAACGAAATTTTTCATTTGTAGTTCTAAAATTCTACAGCTACAAAAATTTCGGTGTAGAACTGATAGGTCGGTATTTTTCAGTTGTGAATTGAGTACTTTTGTAGCATTTATGATTGGCGCGAAATTCAAATTTTAAGCTGATTAATGTTATAAGCATTCAAGCTACACCAGAACGGTGGTCAGAGACAAGGTACAATTTCTGGACATTCTGTTGTAGAAAAATTCTGTAGTTGGTAGTAACCTGATCTTCTACAACCTAGAAATGGACCAAAATGTTTACAACGAAATATACCGATCTCTCTAATATGTCAAGTCACAAGTAAGAAAACCAGGACTAGCGCTAGTATACACAAGCTGGTTGCATTATTTTCCTAGCACAAGGATTTGATGAGTATTGCTACATATCGTCGCTGTAATTTAAAAAGGCCTTAAGTCAATTTCTGGTCAAAACTTAAAGGCCTTTAGTCTAAAACTGGTCAAAACGTAGAGGCCTCAAGTCAGTATCTGGGGTGAAATGAGTTAGTAGTGGGAAAATGATCTCCATACAATTCTGCACATGTCAGTACCAAAAACATTGGTATACAAAGTCGGAGTCACCTCAAAATAAATTTTAATAAATGTACATAGTAATTCATGCATTACATTTAATTCTCATTGAAATAAAAAAATTATCGAATATTTTAGTATGTTTATCATCATAATAATGCTAAAATACTATACTGTCAATTCAAATCGCAACAACTGACTTAAATTAATTTTTATAACGGTCAATTCGCAAAAGTTTAATGTAGTATAATATTTAACAAATTTAGTTTTTTGGATTTCCTGAAAATTTTGCATTTACCGACTTAAGGCTTTTAAGTTTTGACCAAGATTCGAACTAGGGCTAATAAGTTTTGAACAGAAATTGACTTAAGGCCTTTTTAAGTTACAGCGACGATATCCTAACATCAATTGTACTGACATGATGCGTGGCTCTGTGCTAGCCTTTGTCTTCCAACGCTTATTTTGTGATCAGTCTGCAAACTGAAAATTTGACTTTTGACAAAGTAAATTGACAAAGGAAAAAACTACACCATCCCCGAATTTTGTTTCGCATTACAAGCCTTCAAGTATCTTCCAAGGAGTCCACTTCCAAGCTTTCCTCATTTCTCCCAAGGTTCATTTCGTTATCACGTTGAAGTGAGGCTAGTGGTGGTTGAATGAGATGTCCTTCCCTCGTTTGCAATCAATTGATTAGTTGAACTTTATCAACAAGATAATACAGTTGGGCTGGAAACGGCACGTACTTTTTTATGCAACAAGCCAAAACTGAAACTCTTGTAACGATATCTGGTGAATCCAGGGACTGACTTGGATTATAAGCTGGTGCAACTGGAAAAGTTGCTAGTTTTGCTGACAGATACAAAATAGCTCTTTGTTGGAATTTTGCAAATTATTCACAAATTAGCTTTAAAAATCGCTAAAAAATTAAAACCTACTTTTCTACAAAATAATTAAAAAATGTTGCGAACAATTATTAACTATATTGCTACAAAATTGTTTTAAAAAAACTTTACAAACTAATTTTCTACAAAATCGGTAAAAAATATTGCGAACAAAAATTAATAACTATTTCCTTAAAAATGGTTAAAAAATATTGCCAACAAAATTATAACATTTTTCTACAAAATTTAACAAAAAATAGTATAAAAGGTGTAACAACTTTTACAAAACAGAGAATATTAGACAACCCTTCTAAATTTTCTCTACAACATAGTTTAAACATATTGCCAATAAAATTAATAACTATTTCCAAAATAAATTTTAAAAAAACGAATCAATGGTTTAACAATTTTTTACAAAAGAGATAAACAATATTAAGTATAACATTTTAATTATTTTAAATCTTAGAGAACCCTGCTTCTAAATTTTCTCTGCAAAATAGTTAAAAAATATTGCCAACAAAATTAATAACTATTTTCTAAAAAATAGTTTAAAAATATTGCCAACAAAATTATTAACCATTTTGTACAAAGTTGAAAAAAGTATAAATGGTTTAACAATTTTTTACACAAGAGATAAAAATTAAATAGTATTAAAATTTAAATATTTTGTATTTTAGTTCTTAGAGAACCTTGTCCGAATATTTTTTTTTATTCCAGAGATAAAAAAAATTGCAGAAAATCAGTCAAGGCCCACGTTAAAAGTGTGGAAACGTGGAAAAATAATTAATAAAAAATAATTTACCTGATTAAATTTTAAGTGTAAAATGGCGTAATAATTTTTTTTAAATACAAGATATATTTAAAAAGAACAGCTTTATCTTCTGGTGCAAATTTTTTTAAAATTGGTCAGTCAGTTTTTTAGATATTATATTTCAAAGTTTTCAAAATTTCCAAATTTCGTAAATTAGGATTAAAAAAACCTACATGTAGAATTTTTTGCTTTTTGTACTGAAGTTGTACCTACTCATGTACTTCAAGAATCTTTTGAGTTTTGGTTCGCATGAAGCTTT
>JAQIWN010005158.1:0-10247 GCA_034699025.1 Entomobrya cf. arborea Gr-Col-00668 | reverse complement strand
TATACAAGATATGTAACCCAAACAGCATAATGACCCAGGAAGGGGCGCTGTTTGTAGAAGACTAACTAACTAACTAACTAACCTGACGGTCAAACTTCTATTTTTAACTCTAATAATCACGTAATTCTCATTCTCATCTCATTCTCTTGACCTTCAAAACCATAGCATACACAGCTTCAAAGAAAAAATATATTTCTCCAGGTCTTCGTCCTTCGGCATTAAAAACGCCTAACCATTTCAAAAACTTGTCTTTACAACCTCTAATTTTGCCCTTGACATTTTTCATTTTGTTACAAACACATTCATTACTGAATATATTCCGGTCATACTATGTAATGGCTCATTTCTATACTTCAATTTAACTTTCATCAGAAAACTGCGATAACTCCTCACAAAATTATCTTCTCCAACCAATTCCGCATGTTCGTTAAGAAAGTCAAATTTTGTAAGTATGTGCATTTATCATCCCAAATACATAAGCTTTGATGCCTAAAAGTCCTCCTGCTTCATGAAACATAAAAAACCAAAAATCAAGTTGATTCAGCATCTCCAATCTCTGCATTTCCATTTACCATCCTCCCAATTTGACCAACCGGTTTCATCATTCAGAAAGCATGCATGCCAGTATCCTATGCTCCACATTAGTTGTTGGCTGAATACTAGTATATATCTTCACTCCAGGCTCCAAGCTAATGAAACTGGACAAGTGTAATGATAATTCGCCTTCTTTGCTTGCTCTTGCATGACATAAAGATGAAGACCAAAAGAAGATAAATATTACGAAAGGAAACTCTTGTGCCATGTGCTGGCTCCTCATACTAGCTATCTCCAAACTATGTATTCTTTTGCTCCTTCACGAAAATGTAACATATTATGATGATCAAGCTTGTTCACAAGCCCAAGTGCGGATATACCATCATTATTCCAATGATCTTCTATGGTGTTCTTTTAACTATATTATTATGCTAATGTATATGCTCAAGCTTATGCTACACAACATGCATCCCTCCGTTCTATTTTTTTTCTACGAAAGCAAGCCAACTCAACTGGAAACTATTAACTGCCTGTTGCATTTTTACTCTGACTGCACGCTGCACTCCGCTTACGGCTACAACTCTCCTTTGCTTAATCTTGCCAAATCTCCAAATAATGGTTTTACATTACAGTATAAGCTCTACCAAAAACAGAATTGAGGAGCCAGGCTGGTCCAGATGTCGATAGTGACAAAAAGATCACAAAGAGCACGAGGATGCTGCGTGTTAGCTTTGTTTGTACACAAAAAACCATTTTTTTATACGATATGATTTGGTTGATTTATTTAAACAGTTTTTATAAATTCGCCGGAGTATTTGCTGGATGTATGCATGTTATGTAGGTATACGTACATAAATCAAAATGAAATGGAAAGTTGTCATCTGCCGTATCATCATCCTCGCTCGCCAATTTTTATCAAAGAGTATACATTCAATATTCCACAAAGCAAAATTGGCATTGCTTTGATGACAGGAAAATACCATAATTACATGATAAGTGTTGCTAGATATGTAAATATTTAAAAACGCCAACGCTTTCTACCATCGAACATTCTGGAATGTTCTATCTCTGTAATATATTGCATTTTATAATGCAGAGAACGAGTTTAAGCGGGGCTTGATTGACATGTGGACAATTTTTCTACGCGGTTAGCCTTCTAATGAAGTGGACGATGGTACAAGCAACAGGCAAGCATAAATATGGCAACAAGTACAAATTCGAAAACCGTAAAACAGCAGTCAAAAATTTAATGTCGAATCTGCACTATAAATAATTGTATGGATGATTGTTTTATGGCATCGTATCTTCGTTCTCAACGACCTTTTTGTCAGATTTGTTTTTTTCATTGTTGACAAATAATTAAAGCTACGTAACTATTAGAGGACAAGGCAATGTCAATCTTCGACATTCAGAATCAGCATCAGTACGAGCACACTATAATCTACGCATTATTTTACCATGTGGTATTGTGAAGGTGCTGGAACTGGAAGTCTGGAAAACAATATCTAAACTAGGTACTTTCATAGATTTACATGATTTCGGGATTACACAATGCAGCTAATCGCTTTTGCTGCGCAGCGTCATACATAAATACATACATCATGAATGGTGTAACTTGTTACCAGCCACAAATCGTAGTAAACTTGACCTTTTACCACTAAATATTATCGGCAACCCTACTCTATCAAACCAATACTACCTATGTACTTTGGTTAGTAAAAACAAAGAGAAGCCGTAAAATGCTAGTAATCCTATGCGATATCATCTTGGACAGCCACAAAATGTTACTTCACTTATTTATGCTCGTGTAATTTATATTCTACCACCACATAATGAGCATATTTTGTACCTAAGTACGTATACCAAACATGCTTGTGTCACACAAGTTGAATGGTTTGTTGGATTAACGATGTAGATGATGATCGTGTTTATTACAGAATGATCCGAAGACGAATGACGCATTCAAAAAAGTGCTGTACATTGGTTTTTTTTAGCGAAAGAGACGAGACAAGTTGGTGCCTCGGGTTGAAGATTAGACATGTGATATGATGTGTATCACGTCAATGTGAAGTGCTAAAAAATGCTGATTGGATGTGTGATTTTCCATTATGTTCATATTCGCAAGTTTTACAACACAAGTAAACCTAATTAAGTACTACAAACCAGATGAGTGATCGGGAAGTTTTACGGATAGAATAGATGCATGATCAAAATGTAATATTTGTGAAAGTAATGCTTCGTATTGATACTGGCATTTTTAAATGTACATTACATTGGAGTTGAGTCGATATGGCATAAAAAATCATTATGCAAAATGTATCTGTACTCTGGTATCCTGTAACCAGAGTATGCATCAGAAAAGTTTTAGGTTACATTTAACTGTCATGAATTATTACAATTATAAATCTAACGGAATCTACAAAAAAAGAAGCTGAAATCAAATTAATTTCACAGCTTATTCATGCATTCCTTTTACTTCTGCTGTGCATAAAATTAATGGACGGTTAGGGTTCCAATTTCAAATATGCACGACTTGTTTGCGTGTCGGTTTCACATTTTTATTAGTATCGGATAACTTGAGCTATTTTTAACTTGTTTTTAGTTCATATTCTCGATTCATCACCTGTTAAGTGGAGTTGGAGTCGTTACCCATTTAATGTACAATAAAGTTGCATAAATGATTGCTGATTACATATTGTTCCACAGTCAATAGCATTAGACTTCTAAAAACCGAAACATTCTGGATTGATTTGCTTAACTCAAAACTATTTAATCATAAAAATTTATTAATTCCAGTTTACTTATCTCATCTCTGTCCACGTTTTAATTTTATTGCAAGCTGACATTAGGTAATTTGATGTCTAATAAATAATCGACTTCTGGGCAGGTTTTCTTCCTTGTCTACTTATTAAATACGTATATGACCGGTCACTTTCCTCTTGCTTAACTTAATTTGTTCATATATGTTCAAATTTATTTAGGACTTAAAATTGTGAAATGGAAATTTTATAACAGAAAAAAGGCGAAGTTCAAATCGTTGATGACCTTACATTAATTACATTCGTGTGCAGTGTAAGTCGTAATAGACCAGTTAACTTTGCAAGAATATAGCTATGCAAGAATTTTCATCCATTTTCAAATAAAGACATGAATTTAGACATTAGATATCACGACTTGCCAGCATGATGTTGACCGATATTGAAGATGGTGACTGGTGACCGACTTCAATCATACTGAATGATGTAATGCAATACGTCAATTGATGTTAAGTAAACTGGAAGGAAATGCCACTAAACTACCACTTATATGCGTATCAAATGTTTGAAGATGTAAATATAAACATAAAACTAAGTAGGATATAAAATTGCAAAAACGTACTTAATAAAAAAATGACAACCGAGACAGTATTAAATGTGCTGATGATGCAAGAAAGTGAAATTGAACCGAAATGACATTGACAAGTACAAAGTACTTGTGCACTACTGTTAATAAAAGTTAGAGCTTCTTCTGGGGTTAATCTGATTTATGATGCATGATTCTTGTATGTGTGATGTGTATAATCTAAACCTGCAAATCCCCATATGAAAAATAAATGTTTAAATTTAGAAGATTAACATGCTGATTTGATAAAAATAAGTCAACGTCAATAACTTTTCGGTATGGAAAAAACGTACGTAAAGACAACTGAATCAGCAGAAGCAAATAGCAACAACCCCGACAATGACATTTTATCCATTACAACCAGCCGAGCCAGAATTTTTGATTTGCTGGATAAGGACTAACGTAATGACTAGGTCGAGCATTTAAAGAAAAAGTAGCCTGAAGGGGGAAAATGATCTGAACAGTTTCGAGCGACATGATTAGTTGGCATTTTCGCTGAAAATTCTGTCAAGTAAACGTTTTCTCTTTATTCAATCACACCAAAAGGAGAAAAGAATGTATAAAATACAACATGAAAAATTATACAATATTTAACGTAAAAACCAAGTCGTGATATGATGAACGCTAATTTAGAGATGACATACAATTATGGAAGTATCGTACCGTTTTTTTTACAAAACATCTTCATAACAGATTAAATATAATGATAAGAAGAACCCTGGAATAAAAAGTAATTTATGAGGTGCCAAGAAAATATATCATATCTTCTTTATCAGGACCTTTCAATCATAAAATGAACTACTACAAAAATTACCAAATTATCTTTCTTCCGTTTAAATATAAACCAGATACAGGCCCTTTGGCCTCTTTAATTTTGTCTTATCTTACACGAGTGCATTAAAATATACTTAAAGTTTGTTATTTGACTGCTATTACACAACCCGTACCAATGCCTCTAACGATAAGTGAATATTTTAGGACAAATAGAGGTCATTACCACAAAATATTAATGTATTTTTCTTAGAAATAAGCGATATTCGGCACTATAAATGTTTCTCTGAACTCTATTTGATTTGTGACCCTAATTATCAAAATATTAAATTAAGCAGTCATCGCCGGATAAGGCCAGTTATGTATCGTATTTTTATTACGTAAAAAACTAATTATGGTAAAAATAATTTTACGAAAGGCCAGTTCATGACAATTAATTGTCCAACATTCCAAAAGACAGGAAACGGAAATTTTAACATTTATGAACTGGTTATTATCATATTTCTTTTTTCCCACGTAATTCAACGTAATTTTAAAAGTACATGAACCTCAATTTTTAACATTTTTACTTGTGCAACTGAGTTATATAACCATTTGAATGCATTTTAAATATACAATTTCACAGCTAGTTCACAGGACATTCGCTACACTCAGCATACCCATAAAATACAAAACAACCTGTAGATTTGACCATGAACCGATCTACGACATGTTTTGTTTATTTGAGTAGATAAGAGGCTGCACACTTATACATATGTTGGTACATGTAAGATGTTTGGTTTTAATGTCAAAAATGAAAGGAAAGTAAAGCAAAAGCAACTATAAAGGGGCAAATGTAGCGTTAATTTGCAGTGCAATTAATGGTACTGTGATGTCCCTTAAAGAAACAAATAGCATGAATATCAAGGTGCTTGCAAGTTGTCCTAGTCTATTTATTACTTGTTCTGTCCTAAAATGACTGATGATTAATAAACATTCGACAGAGTTGCATTTAGGGAGATACGAACCAAAATAGTATATACAAACACATGCATAACTGATAATTGTCCTTTTTATACCAATACCGGCTAAAATATATATAGATTATTCTTACCTAATAATTGTTGATTATTCCTTCTTCAAAGTAAAGTGTAAATCGTAAAGATCCGGAAAGTATACTGAATTTCTTTAAAATAATTAAATATTTTTTTATGATGTAAGCTCTGCCTCTCTTCGTCTCAAATGACTAATGAAGAATTCTTTGGAAGAACTTAATTTTGTGAAGTCAGCAATCGTCTATATTTTCCAGGCTTTCATATATAGACCAGAGTTATATTTTTAACTTTGTTTTCTGTTTCAAGTAAACTGTTCTTGAAAGTTGATGAAACTAAAACTTGAAAGTTCAAAAGGAATCAATTTCTTTGTTTTTCAGTTTTTAATCCTTTGATCTTCCTTTCTAGTGATCGTCACAAAGATATTAGCTTTTTAAAAAACTTCAACATCCTCAAACACGGAACTAATCTTTTAGAAGTTTTACAGATTTCTCTTTTGATATATAAGAAGTATCTGAGTCGTCAACTCGTTTGACTAAAAAAATCTTACTGACTTTTATTGTTAAAAAAGGATTTTAATATTGACTCTCTGTGTGTGATAATGATAGTATTAGCTGAGTCTGTGCCATGCCATGAGTATATTACGCACAAAAAACACACTTGAAAGAGTAAAGTTGCACACGGCTTGATCTGTAGAGTTGAGTGAGTTAAACAAGTTCAAAATTGTTTTTTTGGGGTTTGGTTTGTTGTTATTGCCCTATCAGCCTCACTCGCATGTGTGGATAGAAGAGGAAACGTCGTCTTGTCTTCAACAATCCATGAACATGAAACTACTCACGTCGTCGTCGAGAATAACTTGTGTAGGCTTCCTATCAAAAAAAGAACCCTTTCCTTGCCATGCAAGTTGCAACAAGCTTTTATAATAAGAAAAATCATATAACTCACAATGTCAGATACCTATATGCACCTTCGATCTTATCAATAAGAAAGATGCACTTTGAACCCAGAGATTTTCGTTCAGAACGAAACCATCAACATCAAGGCCAACAACAAGAAGCCTTAGGCTCACTCAGCAACATTACCATTACCACATACTAGTCACCAAATTATACATGAATGTGTACAAGCATAATAAATCGGTAAAGGGGTTAATATTTTGTTTTTCATTCTCTTCGCTTGTCATGAGCATTTATTTTTGTGACCAAATTTATGTGTACTAAAAATGCACATCCATGTACTCACTCAACTTACAAAGCATATAATAAGCTTTTCTGTAAATGAAATGCAACTCAAAACTGAGTATCTTGTTCCATAGACGTCCCAGTCTCCAGTCTACACAAAAAGATATAAATAGCCTAATAATTCATCTGAACAAAAAAGTTGCATTGTAAAATTTAGTTTTATATTTTTTTTCTTTTAAAAAATTGTGTCAGCCGAATTTCGTAAATTATATATTCAAACACAATAGATGAGTTTAAATGTATGATTTTAACAAAATTGCATTGATAATGTAGAATGCATCTTCAAGCTGTGATAAAAACCATTTCTTGAGTAAGGACACGAGGGCATTTGTTATGTTCTAATTGTCAAAGTGTGTCACTTAACAATGCTATCATTTTTGCACATTTTATACCCAACACTCCACTCTGTATTTTTTGGTACTTCCTTTCCTTATTTTATAAAAATGCGCATCGTCTGCTTGTTTTTTTTACTTACTTTACTTACTTACCAAAATACACAAACAAAATTGCATCAGTTCCATTGATAGTAATATTAGCATCATTGCATTACAATGTTTGTACTTGTTACATAGGTATAGGGTCACTTGCTAACCAGTTTTGTATGTATGTATGTATAATGATAATATTACTAACCAAGTAAACTGGTTAAGCATAAAATTTGCATTATTTTTATATGTACATATATTAACTTCTTAACTTTTTAATAGATTGTAATAATGATCTTCTGGGTCCATTGCAGGTATAAGTGTTGGACTAGACTCTATACTACCACTATCATCGTCATTAACAAATCATTTGTCTTCAGTGTAATGGAACTTTGGTATTACGTACACATTTTTGTACATGTGTAGTAGTACAAGTAACCCATCAAATCGTCATTGCCATTTAATAAAACTTCCTATAACATTGGTAATCTTCATAGGTGTCTTTATACTACTCAGTCACACACTCACCACATGCACCCATCAAAACTCCAATTCAATTGTATGAGAATGTTCTCTTGATTATCAGGTTAAATTAATATTTGCATATGTACAACTCTGAAAAACGACAAAATACAATCAGACCAAAAATTTAGTATAAGGTACGGATTTTGGAATAAAGGAAGGATAATTTGATGAAAATGAAGATGAGAATGTAAGGTGAGCAGAACAAAAAGAGAACATAAATATATCCACTACTGCTGTAACATAAGAAGAAACATAACATAACCCTCTCAGAGGACTTTGAGCCCTGGGTCCTCCACGAACCCTATTTTTCTTTAAGGTCTCCTTCAAAACAAATTGGTGGAGAGGATGATGACTTTGAAAGAATACATCGCATTGATATCATATGTACAATTGGCTTGTCGAAAAAATGAGTGCCCCAAAGTTAAACCAAAAAAAGTTAGTCAAAGTCGAATTCCTTCCTTCTTGAGGACATCCATATCGCCCACTAAACTTACATTCACTGGTTTGCTAAAATAGATTCAAATCTTTGTTCTTTTGTTTCCTGTAATGCACGACGTAATAAACAAAGATAACGACAACAATCAAACAACAACAGTAAATCAAAGCTTACTTATTTAAATGACTGTCATCTGAGAAGTGCTTTAACCCTTTGGATACTTTTGTTTTTAAAGAACGTGTGTGTGTTCTACATATATGCTACATGCAGCGTATCATGAGTCATTACATTGTTCACGGCACCATACAAAAAACTAACAGCAAAACGTGTGGCCACCAGACCGGTAACAGGTAACCGGACTATAGACTGTTATTATTATTTTGGAAGGATATCATAGTTGTTTCCTACCACTTATGTGTACAGAACAAGTGATTACTGCTTAAATTTCATGAAACACAAAAGTACAATACGTACAAACACGCTTCAGTTTTTTTTTTGTCAACAAGGAAGTTGTTTTTTTGCTCTACAGCTATATGGAATGTTTAGATTAGATGGCTTGATGGCTATGATGATGTGATCATTAATTAAATGTGATTTTATCGAAAAACCTTTGAGCATGCGTTGTATGAATTCCTGGCTACGTTTGTCTCTTCTCTTGTTTGCGGTGGTGTGTGGTATGTGGTACATGGCTGTAGCATACCAAGTGCACTATAGTAGGTATACTGTGTAGAGATGCAGCTGCAGTGATTTATTATCGTCATTGCCTAAAATGCAGTGGAAACAAAGGATTTGCGGAAAACCTATCACGAATTGGTTCACTTTTTAGCACATTGTAGCGGTTGTAATGTAAAAAATTGCATAAAAACTAAGCGTACAGTATTTTTTTAATGCTGATGGTTTAATGACTAACGATACTACCGCAGTAGCCACAATTCATCTTACGTGTGCATTCATTTAAATAATTATAAAAACATGCGCTATCGGGCACTTTAGGTTTTTAAGCAATTCTTTCCGTATGTATAACAGAGACGTAAAATAAAGTACGTAAACATGGTGGTGAATTATTTTGAAATCCTCTACCATGCGTTATCAAATCATCAAACCCATTCAAACATTTATCATTTATTTTGATGTCGTCATCAACATCTTCTGTGATTTTCAGTGCAATACAAAATATAAATGCATATTATGTGTAAAAAGGCACTTATACAAATGCTAGCAGGCAAGTATTTGTGTGTATTTTTGTGTGCATGCGTAACAAAATATTTCATCAAATCGGCACATTCGATACACTGTACAACGCAGTACGCTAACTACTATTACGAAATATGAAGACCCTTTTTAAATTACTGCAAGTCTCAACAACAGGTAAACGAACCCAGTAACGTAACACAAATTTTCAAAATGTGGACATTGGCTATAGTAAAGAGATTTTTTTATGGTCGCATTAAAGTTAACTGACCATTGGTCAACAGCAGTAAGAGTGTAACGATGTAATGGTAAGTAACATGCTTAGAACATAACGAACAATAACGATACATGTATATAAGTGATTATGGGGGAGTAAATCAAATAGAAATATATATACCTTCTTTCTTGAACGATTTTTTTAAAATTATGGAATCTGATCTTCAACCAAATACTAGTTCACCTATCGATTCCACACAAAAACCGTTACAGTTACCATTCAATTGGAAATCTGATTTACTCACTTTTATCACTCACTCACTCACTCAATTTTCTTACCTCTTAATATTTTTGTTCAAACATAGACTTAAACCATCTAAAGTGAGGAACGCCATTTTTTCTTATAAAATTACTAGACTGGACGTATGATGATGCTAACGAACGCACACTTTGCGGGTTAATTTTGCTGGAGACGCCAGAATCAGTATTTATAACA
>JAQIWN010005157.1:0-10249 GCA_034699025.1 Entomobrya cf. arborea Gr-Col-00668 | reverse complement strand
AGGCCTTCTCACAAGGCCCCAACACTTCTCATTGTTGTCATGATAGACATGCAACATGTATGTTGCTGAAAGGATGACTTGACTGATGATGAACTACTACAAACTCAGATCTTCAGATATCAGATGATGGAAGAAATTATATACAAGACCAGCCAGAGCTGTAGGTGATCCTCAATCCTCACATCACTACATTTGACGACTTGTTTTACCCGTTTAACGGAGTTATAGAGTTCTGGATGGTGAAGGTGGAAGAAAACGCATAAAAATATAGATTTCAAAACGCAAGCTAGAATGGAGCGATATGTATTCTGAAGGGATTCCAAGGAACGCGTTGGGCATACACTGATCAGTTTTTACGGCAGTGGTAATGAAAGAGATAAGGGTGGAGAAAAACTTCTGTACGGGTTTCGATTGCTTATCCATGTATAATCCCAGGAAATATTCCCGTACGCTAAATTACATATATTCCCCTAAAATTATCCTTAAATTAAGGCTAACGTTTAAATTTTATTCCATCACAACTAAGTAGCATAACGACAATTTTCCCAGGATTTCTGAGGTGGCATTGACCGGTGGTGGTTGTCTGTCTTTGGACAACGGTTCTGCTGAAACCAAAGCAGGTGCGTCGTTTGTCGTAAAGACAAAGTTAAAGGGCATAAGTTATTCCTTCGAAATCACAAGTCATCATGTTTAAAAGTGGAAATTATCAGCATTAAATGCTGCCCATCGTGACAACAATGTGTCTTGCCATCACCATATCGGCAAATTTTAAGCTAGGGCAATGTATAACTAATTATATCATCTTGCACAGTTTGAAACGGTCTACACGATGGCACTAGTGAAGTTAATTTTACCTTATAATCTCCGTGGCTTAAAGTCAGTCGAGTAACTTTAATAAATCTTTGACTTTGTCATGTCACTTTCGACATTCGTACTGTCATTTATATGATGTCTAAGAACCTTTACTTGTACTCACTTATAGAATTTTTAATGGAGATCATTTTGGGATGTAGTTCATGATTTTGTGCGTACCTAAATTTTTCACCAGGCTCCAGTGAAGACAAAATAATCAAAATTGTAGTTCTAAAATTTTCATTCTATCGTAGCGAAAAATATTTTAAAAGCGCCCATACCTGAAAAAATTGTTTTCATGTACCATTTTTCATGGGCTACGAAGTACTATCGGAATTGGTAATGTTACCGCTGTTTTAGCCAACAAATATTTCAGTGGCATCCGGCACCAAAGTCTGGAGTACCATGGTGATGGTGTGTCAAATGTTTCATTTTCCTGTCTCCATACTATTCCACTTTTAAACAGGATAACTTGTGATTTCGAAGGAATAACTTATGCCCTTTAACTTTGTCTTTACGACAAACGACGCACCTGCTTTGGTTTCAGCAGAACCGTTGTCCAAAGACAGACAACCACCACCGGTCCCTGCCACCTCAAAATTCCTGGGAAAATTGTCGTTATGCTACTTAGTTGTGATGAAATAAAATTTAAACGTTAGCCTTAACGTAGCATTAGCAGTTTTGTATAATATTTAGGCGTAAAATATCTTATAGGCCCAATTGAAAGTTTTGTTCTATTATTCGACAGTAAAAACGTTTTCCATTACTTTGATTTCTCACATTTTTGAATTATTATCATTAGTTTTTTTACAAGGAAATGAAGTGATTTAATTATCGAAGTGCGTCATGACTATCATTAAGCGTGTCAAAATGTCAAGAATGAGCTTGTACTTCATGATGGTTGAAATCTTGTACAGCAAAATTCCGAGTAGATAAAAAAACTTGTACGATTTTTATAAGATAAGTCTCTGAACCGCACTTCATTTGTTCATGTACCGTGCCGTAAAACATCCATAACGATAAATGAGTTTACGCAGAGAAAAAAATACATATTAACTGCCGAAAGCGAAGCTCGGTAGTTAATGCTATTGAAATCCCGTCTGTCTGTCATGCAAAACAACTTAACCTGACACTAAACTTGTTACACAACTAACTTATGTCATTATCTTATATGAGAGATTTTCAGACCCCCAGGTAAGCTGAAGTCCGAGATATGTGTATTGAAAGGTCAAATGGAATGAATTGAATGGCCTTTTTATGTCAATTCTGACACAGTATCAACAGCTCATCATATCAATGCCATGTTCATAATAGTTCATAATAGGTGTACATTCTTGTTTATATACGTACAAATACGAACTTGAACGTCCATTTAGATAAGTAAACGTAAAAATTCGTTCTATACTGACCTAATAAAAAGATCTTCCGCAACGCTTCCTCGGAGACTCGGTACTCGTTGGGGTTTTTACAGTTCACGAGTTCAGCTATGTTCACTTATGCAATGATCTGCACTCCATACAAAAAACAGTATGCAGTAGAAAAAAGGGTCATCTATCCAAAAAGTTCAGTAATAAAATCGCCAGCCAATAGAAATAGAAAAAAAATAGACAAACCTACCTACCAACCCTTGTCTTTTATTTGTGGATGTCTATCATGGAACACATGGAACGCCAACACGAACATCTCTCAGATGCACGTTCATAAAAGGAAGAAGTAAAATGACTAAATGTACGAAAGTACGAACGGGAACTTAACGGTTTTATGTACAAGTATACGCATCTCATCACTCGCTCATTTTGGATTTCGGCAGTTGCATATCAGGATTTTAATTATCTTCTCGTTTTACGTTGGAATGCTTTATATTAAATCTTCTTAGGGAACTGGAGTAAATTCACGGAATTGCTTAGCGGTCACTAACCTTTACTGACGATAAGTGCCGAGCAGACGCCATTTAGGACATATGCAGATTTGTCATACTTATTCTTATATATTCCTTATTGAGGGTTTAAAAATAATTTTATCTTATTACATGGAAATTTAAAAAAACAAGTAGTTCTTTGTAAACATTTAAGCAAGAGTAGTTCTTCGTAAACATTTAACCAAGAGTAGTTCTTTGTCAACATTTAAACAAGAGTGGCGCTTTGTAAACATTTAAATAAGTACTGCTTTTTATGCCTTAATTTTTTATAATTATAAACAGGAATGTCATATATATATAAGTTTTGAATTTCAGACGATAATTTCTTGATTTCGATCCCAATACTTTTATATATCGTTTATGCAATAAAAATGCCGTTTACAAAGCATGCAACCGTTAATTGGACGTTTCTCCTGTTTCGTTTGACTAATTAAGTCCAAAACCATTACCAACCTTCCAGCTTAATGTAGTGGGTCACCATTTTATAGTGGAAATGCTTATAGTCGACCGAGCTAAAGTTGGCTTTTTTTACTCGAGCAGATAAATTGGTCGAACAGAGATTTAGAACATTTTTTTGTCGGATTGAAATATCTTTTTAACATAATCGGCAGACAAAACGCGCAAAAGTTAAAGGTAGGAGAAAACAATGTTTTTAAAGAAATTATACACGAAGATTAAGTTTATGTACGCAGTTTCCATTTTACAGTATTATATTTTCTTTAAAACATTGTTCAGAACATCGTAATATAAAATGGGAACCTGTCGATTGAACCATGGGTGCTGATTTCGAATTCGAAGTCAGTTTTCAAATTTGAAATTCTACACGAACAGAAAAGTGCAGGAAACATTAGTTTTTCGAGTTTTGAGGTGAAAGTCAGCATACACAGGTAATCGACGACGCAGATTCCAAACGTAGATCAGTTTTTAAATTTGAAATACTGTCACCAGAAATGCATCATCCCTATACCTTTCTCTCCTCTCTCTCTTTTCTTTTTTTACCATCTGTTTGCAGAAAATTCGATGTGGTCAATTCGAGGCCAAACTCATTAAAAATTTGATCCAAAATCATATCGACTAAAAATAATAAAACATATAATACTACATATAATAAAATAATAAAACATAAAATGCGTTTTTTTGTAAATTGCGACTTTGCGTGTGTACAATAAATGTTGACTAATTTTAAAAGGTCAACTAAAGAGAAATTAGACACATAAAATAGAGTCGTCAAAATAAATTCTGATAGGTATTTTCGACACTTTAGTGGTGAATATGTGCCATTTTCTCCAAATGTAGCAATGACAAACAAAGTGATTTAAACAGCTAAACATGTGATTTGTAAAACTACAAAGAATGTCAGGCATCAATTTATATGCATATGCCGTGACTCTAGTGGGACCAACTGATTTGGCCCTACAATCAGAGGCTTAACCATATAATTCTCCAAGTACCTAACAGAAAAAATAAAGTCAATAGCTCAAATTCTTTTTAAGTTGGACCGCACACAGACATGTAACGTCCTCACAAAATGTGGTACCGAAGCACTACATAATAAAATTATGCGGTGATGATGATCGCATAAAATTCCTATGCGTGAATTAAGAAAGGTCCATGTTTAAGTAATTATCGTCTACGATTGATATGATATGCTCTCCATTTTTTCTTGATAAGGCTAGCACATCCATTTTTTACAAATTCACTTTTATTTCATTAAAGTTCACTTTCCGTCGTTTCAAAAAAAGGTTCGAGATGAGGAAGGGGTATATATATAACGCATGCATTCCCACTTTCAACATAAAACTTTCATTAGTCATTTTTTCAAATGCACTTCATTGGTTTGATTACTTGTCCATAATACTCAGGGTATCTTGAGACACTTTTTTGTAATGAGATCCTTTATTATTAAGGACGGACTAACTTTTTTGGTCATACTTTTATCGATTTTGACTGAATATTCAGAATGTGCTGTTCGAGAATCTAATTTATTCCATTTAAATGATGGTGGGGACAAAGTTTTCCAATTTAGTGATGATGAGTTTATCGAATATGATTTCAAAATACCTTTCAAATTCTTCAACAAAACGTACAACTCCGTTTTTATTAATGGAAATGGATATCTTTCGTTTGGAAATGGTAAAATATTTCAAATACGTATTTTAAAGTCTCATTTATTTCATAAAGTAAAAAATGAATTTGATTTTGAATCGTAGCGAACGGTGCTTATACTCCTTCTTGTGTCCCGAGCACTACTCCGATGATCATGGCCTTCTGGGCCGATTCTGTACAGGGACGTGTGTTGTACCGCGAAACGACAAATCGTGTCCTTCTAAGGAAAGCATCCCGTGATATTTATAAGGCATTTCCAGATCATTTGTTAGCTGGCATGAGGCTTTCTTGGATGTTTCTTGTAACCTGGAAAGACGTACCGTTTTTTGGAAGCAATGCATCTTGCAATGGGGACTCCAAAAGGAACACATATCAGCTAATTCTTACGACAGATGGTGCTCACTCATTTGCACTAATGTACTACACAAAAATTCAGTGGACAACTGGTACCGCATCTGGTGGTGACTGTAATGGTCTTATGGGAATTCCAGCGAAAGCTGGCTTTGATTACGGTGATCAGCAAACTCTGTACACGATCCCTGGCTCGTGTCAAAACTCTGTCTTGAACATCACAGAAACTAGCAATGTTGATGATCCTGGAAAATGGGTATTTCGGATCGATTCAAACTTAAAAGTTTCCGAGTGCAAAGAATTTAATGACGGATTACAAATGTTGACACTGGATCCATCTGTTGTTTCTATAATGGGAAACGTGCCGCTGAAACTGACAGGACCATGCCTGATACCCAATGACACTGTTGTTTGTGTGTACAACGAGGAGTCCAGTGAAATAAGGATGGAAGGAGTTATAACACCAGACTTCAAAGCTGTTATTTGTCCAATGCCATTTTTCAATTTGCTTGGAAGAAAAACGGTCACTTTGAAGGTTAATCGTTCCATAATTGATTTTACCAGTCAGATAACACAAGAACGAAACTCTTATCAAGGCTATTTGTATGTTTTAAGTGAAGAGTATACTGCTTTTGGTGGTAAAAGTTGTCGGATGAAAGTATCCTTTCACAAGTCGCAAGTCGACAATGATACTTCCATCTTAATTGACGTCCAATGGGATTCTTCTTTTGTAGATAGGGAAATAGGACTACTATTTGGGGAAGAAATGGCTCCAAGGAGGAAAAGATCTGCAGATCTTCAACTAGTAGAATTGATGCTTGAATATTTTAATGGAAATATGTGGAAGGAATTTGGGGTAATAGAGGAAAGAATTGAAAACAGTGGTTCATTCATAGGAACCATCAATAGTGAGTTAATTCAAGATATTGACGCGAGAAAACCAGAGTTAATAACAGTGTCGCTTACTAGGTCTGATGATAGAGGCGGAACAATTTGGAGCAAGGAAATTGCTAATGCTTTACAGACAACTGTTTCATTTTATGAGGCTCTTTCCAGTAGTGACCCATCCCCTCTACACGCTGAAATAGTTGCTCAGGGTCATTCACGAAAGTGTAGCGCCTGGTCAGAGTCAGATCGTTCCTATCCTCTTCCAACAGATACAGAACCATGCCCGTCCACACGTGAACAAGCTGAAGCAGATGGAAAGTTTGAGACTGATGTAGAAATGCAATTTATGTCCCTTTTACATCCAGGTGGATCCTACATCGTTAGACAAAAAGTACCATCGCCATCCCGTGCAGGATCACAATGTGTATATGACTTCAATGGAATTATTATGTTAGGGCCTCCAAGTGGAGGTAGAATATACCGATATAGCCCCAACAGTCACCCTTTTAAACATTTTTATCATGATGTACTGCCTTATGTAGTGTGTTGCAAATATTCCGGCAATGATAATGACAAGAACTGTCAGGCATACTACAAAAACCGACCTTCTGATGATGGGAGTAATTACGTAAGACGAAGGCCAAACAGATCTGCAGGCGATCCTCACATTACTACATTTGACGGTTTATTTTACACATTTAATGGAGTTGGGGAGTTTTGGATGGTGAAAATGGAAGATAACTTGAGAAATATCGATTTCAAAATGCAAGCTAGAATGGAACAATATATCTCTTCTGAAGGGATCCTAATGAACGCATCAGTTTTCACGTCAGTGGTAATGGAAGAGATAAAAAATGGAGAGAAAACTGTTGTACAAGTTTCTTACAATGACGAGAAGCTTGTTGTTGTTAGTTTAAATGGAGAAGCAATCGATTTAAATCCAACGTTGTGTAGTTCTTCAACTGCTGTAGCTGTTCAACATAAAACCGCCCAAATCACCTTTCATTCCGTTGAAGATGTTGAGGTAACTTTCTCATCCGGATTTTCCTTCAGATTTTCTACTGTTGGGCCGAACGAAGTGGCATTGAATATTGCCGGGATGGCGGATGAAAATATGAGGGGTTTAGGGAGGGGTTTAATGGGTGATTGTGACGGAAATCTGGAAAATGATTTAAAACTCCCAAACGGTACTATACTTTCTATAAGCAGTACGCTCCAAGAAATTCATTACAATTTTGGTTTAAAGTGGATGGTGAAACAACATGAGTCCATTTTTACATATCCTCCTGGAAAAGGGTATTCTGATTATTTCAACCCCGAATTTCACCCACAATTTTTACTTGATACTGATTTGGAAACCATCGATCAAAATATTGTAGACACTTGTGAAGGCTCCAAAGACTGCCTCTTTGATTATCTGGCTACTGGAAGCCAGGCGGTGGCATACGGCACAAAATTAAGCAGCAACGAACTCAATCGGGTGCTTCAAGTGACATCTAAAAAAATTGAAAGTTGTCCATCTGTAAAGCATCCCGAAAATGGTTATGCTTCTGTGACTAATTTGCTAATTGGGGGTAAACTCAAATTTTTGTGTGATGAAGGCTACCATTTGGAAAGGCCAAGTGCTAAAAACTGTACGTGCTCTGCGAACACGGCAGATAATAACAGTCTTCACTGGATTTGTAATGATAAATCTACATTTACAACAAAATGCATTTCAAATACCAAAGTGATAAGCTGTGACCAACCACCTACACCAAGGAATGGTTACGTTGTGGGTGATAGTTATTCCGTTGGTTCAACTGTTGAGCTTCGATGCACAAATGATCTTTTCGACCTGTTCTGGAAAAACTGTCCATTCAATGGACTTACGGGAATTTGTAAAGAACATTGCAGCGTTACCTACACTTGTCTCGCTGAGGAGATCCTTATGGACGACGGAAAATCTGAAATCCAAGCAACTTGGCATGGATACGCTGGAAATATTACTAAGGTTATATGTAGATCCAAGTCTGAGGGTCGTATGTCATCCGTTTTGAGAACTACTTTGCTTTACATATATCAGAGTAGCCAGACAAATTTTATTCCTGATTACGCGGAGAAGAAACCATATTTACTTGGATGCTAAATTTTTCTATTCACCATGCAGAAAGTTTGAAACTTTATTTGTTTCATAAAAAATACACCAAATGAATTTATGTTTATATCTAAATTATAAATATGAAACAAATCATTACATATAATATTTACAAATATCTTGCATGCAAAATATAAATTGTATATGCTCCTATGATTTAATTCAGTCAGAAGGATTATTATAACTTTTAACTGACAACTTTACAAAAGGTTAAACAATAAAAACATTTTTCGAAAGCTATAAATCTACAATAACTTTCGACGTCAATTCATCAACATTTGCGCTAATATTTTGGTTTTGTAAAAGATTAACATTAAATATTACATTCCCTGGTCTGGTCTCTCAACATTTAGCACTCTCTTTACATTTGGTATGGATTATTTTGCTTCAGTGAGAGAAGATAGGGATTTCAAATTTCAAGCTTTAATCGATTCAGTTTCACTTTTATTTGCAATAATAAATTATTTTTCCTCGTTTCAAACAATAAATTACACAAGAAGTTCGACGTTTCCTTTGAGGCTATGCATGCTTTACAACCATTTAGAACTCGTTGTCACCGAATGAAAAAGACAGTTTTACACATAGACAATTACAAAAACAGATAATTTTGTAACCAATCAATTTTTTCAAGAGACTAAAAGACTCAATGAAATAATTCATTTTGAGATGATGGCTACACAAGATTTATAGGCATGCATGCATCTTTTTACTCAGATTTATTGTCCATGAGATGGTAACGCTTTTGATATTTATATTTTTTCAATGGTAAGGACTCTGGTAGTGAGATGATTTCATTACTTTTAGATGATAGCCAAGCCAAATGTCAAGAAATAGCTGGTTTTTACAATTAGTAAAAAGTAACTAAGCTTACTAGACGAGGACAGAGGTCAGGCTTTGATTTCATACTGCGTGATTTTCTAAATATTTTTCAGTAAAAAGCACAAAAACAAATGATTATGCACAAGTGAATAAATATTTGGGTTGAAGTGCAATGATTTTATCATTCAAAGTTCACATGATAGCTAGGGATTATATGTACATATGAAAATATACAAATTCTTATTAGAAAATCTCGTCGTACTTTTATCTCAATCACAGTAATAATTAAAATAGTGGAACGTTTTCATCGAATTGCATCGATGTCTAAATGAGAAAGGCCACTAATTCAATGTACAATGATTAATCAAAGCAAACACTTAAAATTTTGTTTTTTTACTTCGTTTTTCCTCAATCCAAAAAAAGTGGCGACAAAGATAATGAGAAGAATGTAAACATTCTACTTTCTTTAATTATCAAAAGCGATGTATCATATGTTGAATATGAACGTTTATTTGCGAATATGTACGCTTATATGCATTTATTTGCTTATACGCTTGTTTAAATAGTTTTATTAGCATAAATATACGTTTACTCAAGTTCATATGTACGAATTTGTAAGTTGTGATCCCCATATCTTGGGTCATAGGTAACCTTGCAGTGGGGTGTAAAAATGATTCTACTGTGGTCAGATGCTGATATTGTATCAAAGAATCGACTATTTAAAAAAATGCCATTTAAAATGCATGTGACCTTTTGACCTCCATATATCTGGTCACAGGTGACCTGGGGGTCAGACAATGGTTTCATTGTCTATAAGTCCTAAACTGATCGTTGTTGATATTATCCCATAATTTTAACATGTGTTGGGAAAAAGCGACCGAAGTAGTGCTATACCGTGCATGTATTTCTTGTTCACGCACATGTCATGCTGTTGTTTTTGATGCATGCACGCAAAGCTAGTTTTCTGTGGGGTGGGTGTGTGAGTTTGTGTGGGGCAAGTAAGGGAACGTGCGTCTGCATATTTAGTGGGCACAAAGTAATCTCTAAAAACGCAACCGATGGGGTCACGTAGAAGCGCAAGTATTAGTACAATTATACAAATTACTAGTAGTAAGCCCAAGGACCCAGGTCCTTGATTGTATGGATGAGAGTTTGAATTTTGAATAATTCATTCTAGT
>JAQIWN010005156.1:0-10252 GCA_034699025.1 Entomobrya cf. arborea Gr-Col-00668 | reverse complement strand
GTGTATTAAAAAGCTTTATTGTTGTACATCAATACATCACACAAAAATGAATATAATAATTATAGCAAACTATATTTCCTGACAAATAAAGTAAAAAAAAGTGATTTTGGAGCACCAGCTACCCTGAATATATTTCATGTTACATTGCTAATTGGCTGTTTGTAGACTTGGAACCACGGGAAAGAGAAAATACAGGATTTTCTCGTCACGGAAGCGTGTCTAAAGCTTACCATGCTAACTAATTACCAGTCATACCAGAGAAAAACGAATGTTTGTACATAATTTACAATGTTAATTAAAAATAGATAATAGGATACAGATTAAATATTGAAGAGCAGAGTATTATATAAACAAGTAAGAATTAGTAGCGTATGTATACACTTTGGTTAATACAATTATCACATGTTATTTTATAAATGTGTACCGACCGATGATCCCATATAAATAATGAGAATTTTAGACAATCTCTGTTATATTGAATAGATGATTTCTGTGTTGGCTCCTCAATCACAGCTATTCATGCATTCATGTATATAAATGCATATTATGTACGGCAGATATTATCAAGTCGCTATTGTTTCGAAACGTGATGTGTGTAGGCAGATGAGCAGAAATAATACTAATACACACAGGTTGATTGACTCACATGTTCGATGTTGGAATTATTGGCCCGTGATAAAATGTAAGCAAGTGTATAACTAACTAGTTAACAAATTTGCCTGTTCTCACTGCACACGACACGGCACCGCTTTCACAGAACATCATATTAATAATTCTGTTGTGTATCAAGAGAGAGAGAGAGAGAGAGAGAGAGAGAGAGAGAGAGAGAGAGAGAGAGAGAGATGTGGCGAAATAGTATGAGAATTTCTTACAAAATTTCTCCGAGATTGTTGAGCTGAGTAGAGGGAGAAAAACAAGAGAAGTGAGCATAAAAGCGTACTTAATGCTATCAACCTGGTGATATTCTACCATAAAGGAATTTTTGAGAGTTGTACATCTTCCAACTGTGTAAGCTACTAAAAGAAGAAGAATGAGAAGTTTTTAGAAGCTAATCTTCTCAAATATGTAGTTATTTTCCTTAAGATGAAAAAGCAGTGCAAGTGTTAATCGCAGACTGGTTTGTCGTTTTTGTCTAATCATCTATAGGAAATTCCTATGAATTTCTAATTCCTCTTGTATTGATGATGACATAAAAGCAATAAAGTAAACGTGTGACCTTATCTATTGCTTTTGTGTGTATAAATATATACCTATTGTAAAAATCTACTTGAAAGATTGGTATATAAAAAAGGGTTAAAAATAAAAATCAGTACTGCAGAATGTGTGAGTACAAATGAATTTTTAGTGTAATTTACAGCCACCAAGAAAAAAATCGAAAGAAAGAAAGAATTTTCAATTTTGTATCAATCCCTTTTCTATTCTTTCCTTGCCTTATGATGAATGAATGTATATGTGGGTAAACAATGGCCCACTTAATTGCTTTTACACTTCTTTGCACTTTGCACGTAGAAAAAAATATAAATGTATGCTGGCTTTACTAGAAGAGCTCCAGCTCGGCAATCATCTCTTGTGCACCCTGCGTCTGTGAACAAGAACAGTAAATACACTTTTCTTTCCAGAAAAGAGTTTGAATTCCAATTCCATTTGCAATTCAAGAAAGACGGCAAGACGGAGAGGTCTAGCTACTCTGCTTATACGTTAGGCTACATGTACTTCTTCTTTACTCGGGAGAAAGAACATGACGAGTCACTCAACCGAGTGTACAATTTTTTAAGGTGGTGGTGCGATGGTGATGATGATGGTAATGACGATCATTCTCTATACATACCATATGTAGAGTAGAGGCATTGGTTTTTTTTAAAGGGTGTGAGTGTGTACAAAATGAGGGGAAAGGAGCACTGACTGAAAAGAAGTGCAATTATAGTTGATATTTTCACCATTGGAACATAAGAAGAAGAAGAAAAAATGCCTTCATCATCATCAACATCACCCATCACGATCAGACTCCCTACCACTCTTTAAATAAAGAAGAAAGAAGGAAACATGCAGACATTAAAAGCATGCACAAATAGATGAGATTCAGAGAAGGAGGAGAAGAAGGTAAAAAAAAGGCTTGAGAGGAAAGAAAGAAACAAGGAATAAATCCTTAATTTCATTGAAATAAAAAAAAATCGAATCGGGGTTTTTTCTTCATTTTCTCCATATTGTAAGTGTATTTATATATATGTCTCGCTTTTTTCTGTTTGAATATATTACAGATTGCCACAACCGCTACCAAAAGTGTTGAAGGAAGAAAGAGAAAAACTGCTAGTTTTTTTTCTGCATGCATACTAATACGTACTTCGTATGTGACGTGGATTTTTGTGTGTGTACCCTGGTAATATTTTTTTAGACAAAGAGGGTGTGAAGAAAAAGGAGAAAGATTTTTTTTCCTTGTGAATATGTGGGACCCATGCTAATGTGGAAAATCAACCTTCAATTTGGAATCGCGATGACACCAAACCACCACCATCATCACCGTCATCCTTATGATCTTCACTGAGAGTGTGGAGTAACCCTTTCACTTTATTTTAGGGAAGATCATGTGCGTGTATGAAGTATTTAAAATTAGTATTAGTTCATGTGCTTATGTATGCACAATTGTACAATGTGGAGAATATTTGTGCCTTTATTTTATCAATATCATCATTTGCTCTTGCTTCTTCTTACTTAACAATCCCTAGTGAATAATATTATCTGTGCATCTATTAAGTATGACGGTGGTGATGGGGAAAATTTAGGGAGAGATTTTGGGAATATGTGAATTAAGTGAAAGATGTTGATTTGATGATACATAACTGATAACTGCAGCAAGAGGAAGTAATATACTAAGTAGGAAAAAAGTATGAAATCCCACATCACGTACACGTCACACGTGTTTCAATGAAAAAAAAAATATTAGGATAACCTTCATCAATATTATTGTATTTTTTTTTGTTTTCAAGATGAATGATTTTTTTGTGTTATGATACTATATTGTCGTATTTTGAGGGGTTTCAAATGTGTAGGCGTTATTTATTAAAGGGAAATGATTGAATGAAAATTGTAAAAATGAAAGGGATGATTTGAAATGATAAAAGGTGTGTGGGGATGGAGATGCTAGTTTTACATGTTGTTGTTGGTTGAATATTTTGATAACATTTTCTGGTAAGTAAACAGGGATATAAAAAAGGACCGATCACAGCTGTAAAACGAAAGTACTCATCCTTAAACAAGAAGGGTAAAAAAACTAGAAGAAAATATTGAGTGTCCAAGTCCAGAAAACGGAAAAAGCTGAAACGGAACTCATCCTCCTTCTGGAGTATAAAAAAGGAACAAAAGTAAACACAAGTTTCACATGAATATTTATTCAAAGTGTTACTGTGATAACAAACCAGCAGAACCACACGACTTTTCAGTCAATCTGTAAGGAGGATTTTTTTCTCAAGAAAAGTATGTTGTTAATGTAAAAAAATATTCTTGGCCAGGCCAAGCCAGTCCAGATGTCTAAGAGGGGAAAATATGTTGAGTTTGGGAAAGAGAGAAGATGATATAATATTTGTTGTCCGCGGCATTGGGGATTTATGAAGTGGATGATGGCTAGAGAGAGAGAGCATCAATATTCCCACATTTTTCTCATGTATTCAATTCACTTTTTCCTTTTTTCGTGAGATTGAAGGGGATGCTAATGTTGGTAAACAAAAGCAAAAAAATGGACCTAGGAGTAAACGTATTGTCCATTCCCTATCTATCTACAACAATCATTCATCCATATGGTGATGAAACAATGAAGAAAAATAAAAAGGTTGAGTATTGAGTAGAGTATCCACCATGTCAGCAAAAATTTTTTAGTCTGGTGCTGCGACTGGACTAGACCCATTTTTACTTTTTCCTTTAAAAAAGTAAATCTTTGGACAAGTGAAGTGAGCTTAGTTGGTTTTGGTTTTTTTCGGGCTGCATACATAAACTATCCTGCGGGCTTTTAAAAGGATAAGGTAAGATAAGCAACAAATACATAAGTACACACAAAGAGAGAGAGAGAGAGAGAGACATAAAGAGCAAGTTTGTTGGTTTGGGATAACAAAGAAAATGACATGCAGCAGGAGCCACTTATTCACTCAAGAAGAGTTGCTCTTTCCATAAAGTAGCATTATTCTTGCAACTTTTTTTTCTTTCTTGGGCATAATGCATAACATTTGGAAATGTTGATTTTTGCTTTAGTGAAGTCGAAGTGAGCATTTGCTTAGCTTAGCTTTTGGTGAAGGGAAGGGATGACTTTTTGGTGGATGAAGAAGAGAAAGAATTTTAAAAGAACAACTAACAAGTAGAAAGTGAGTAAAGAGGAGAGCAGAGTAAGTTTGTTAGTTTGGTGGTGGTAGTAGTAGAAAAAAAGGAAAAGCAAAAGCATCATATGCTTTTTATGTATACATTAAGTACATTTTTCTTTAGATAAAGAAGTGGAAATGGTGAAGAGAAGAGTGAAAGAGAAAAAGAGTTGGTGGTGGTGGAGGAAAAGAAGAGAAAAAAAAAGAGTTTCGCTTCAAGTACTCGCATGATTGCTCAGGCGAAAGTATTTTCTGGCTGGCTTGCTTAGTAGCAAAGAAGAAAATAGTGAGGAAGAACGAGTCGGGCAGAATGAGCGATGTTCCTCAAACTGTTTTAGTCCGTGAAAAATTAAATTTTTCATTTTAAGCTGGGGAGAGAGAGAGAGAAAGAATCTAAGAAAAAATATATACGCCTAAAAATTGAGCAGTAATGTAGCTCAGTAGCAACTAGGGAATCTTATTCACGGCATGATAATTTTTAAGGAATAATAAATTTTTGTGGTAAACTCATTTCTACCTTGGTTTGCTTTCTAAACTTTTCTGATTTACTTATGTTTTTATTATTATTATTTTATCACACACCACCTAAACCAACACACACACATAAGCTTACTGTTTGAAAAAGTCACACACAATCTACTAAACTACTACATAAACCAATATCTAATCTTAAACAAGGAGAAAAAAACTTAATATGCGTTTGTTATATGCAGACAGGTAAAAAAAATTGTGCAAAGTATACAAATTCTTAGAGAAAGAGAAAACTACCATAACGACCACCAAAAAAATGAAAGGAAAGGACACACTGCCTCAGTTACAGAAAAACATAAAGGCAATGAATATATATAATGTGCACTATATACACGCATTATTTTAATGCATAAAGCCTTTTTATATATTTACTTACATTGGATTTTTTTCAACCACCCAACCCTAGAAAGTAAACTGTGGAAGAGGAAGCGACACAAAAAAAGTGGAATGCTCGACAAGTAGAAAATTATGCCATTTCTGGTCTACGTTTTTGCATTCTTTATCATTACCTCCGTTTTTCTTTACTCGCCTCCTTCCGCCTACGACTGAATACTGACTACCTTAACAAGGGAATGTAAATTTAACAAAAAAACGAGAGAAAGGCTTACATTTTTAGTGTGTGTGTGGTATAAAAGGAGGAAACAAGAAAAAGAGAAAACATACATATTTTTATTTACATTCCAAGAGACAGAGAAATAAAGGCACCGTCACTGCCACCGCCACAGCACCCGGTATTTTTTTTTGTTAGTTTCCTGTTTTTAAAAAGCGAACTGTTTGAAAAAAAGATGTAAATATTCATATAATATTTATTATTATGCAGATAGGTAGGAACAAATGTACAATTTTTTTTCGCCACAACGACAAAAGTCATAAATATACCCTCTTTTTAAATGAAAGAAACAAGGTATATAAATGTATAGATAACTGGGAAAATGGAACTCATCATCTGGAATCATTATCATTTTTTTCTCCGATCTCTCTCTCTCTTGTGCCGATTTACTTGATCGTAAACTAGATCATAATTTTTGTTTTTTTTTGAAAGCATAATAAAAAGAAATGAGTTTACAACGTTGTGAGAATGACGTTGTGTAACGCTTTTTTTTACTAACGATTAAATCAAGTTTATAAACTGTTCCGTGGACTCGACTCACTCATCATCAGATCCCAAAGCAATTAAAATGGAGCGGAGATCTTTTCTCATCCTTATAACTACTATAAATATAGAGAATGCTGCTATCATTGTTTTTCTTCTTTGCTGGCTTTGCTTTTTTATATTTTTTGACGGGTTTTAATCGTTATTACTTATGTATGCATGTATTTTAACAAGAAGGAAAACTAACCCCCTTAAAAAATTGCTGAAGTCAGTCACAAGTCATTCAGAAATTGTTTCACTTTCTCATTCATCCTCTATTTCTACTCATTCATTTAACCATTTTTGCTCATCTGCTGTTATTTAAAAATGAAGTGAGCAAAGCACAAAAACTCTCTTTTGGGGAAAGAAGAAAATAAGTTATTTCTTTTCTCTCTTTCAGAAGAAGCGTGACGATGAACAACTTGAGATTTTGTGCTCTCTTTGCATTTAATTCATTTTCCCCAGTTCTAAATTCCTGTTGTGTGTGAGTGTATGTATGTCGCATTCATTTTTTTCCCATAGCATCATTTCATCCTTTAAAAAAATGTATAATTCCTTACACGACGGAATAAACATAAAAGGCTGGGAAAAAACTAAAAGACAAGCCATTAAAAACTGTGAGGGAAAAGGCACAAGGGAAAAAGTTGCCGTTTCGCATATTAATTTCCTATAATTATTGGCTAGAGAAAGACGAAATAAGGTGCAATGTATGCATTTTTTATCGAAAGGATCACTTTAATTATGTTTTATACTTTCTCCCCATTTCCCTCTACATTTACTCATGTGTAACACAAACTTTTGTATAAAAAAATTTACTCTATATAGCATGTATACTGACAAGTTTCACAAGAAAATTACAAGAAAATAAATGTATAATAATAAGACAGGCCACAGAGAAAAGAAAGACACAAAAGAGTAATGAACGATCAAACTGACTTGTTTTTTTTCTCATCTAAATGATCATTGTACCTTACTACCTACCTACCTACCTACCGATAAAAACAACTAATGTGAGTTACCCTGTTTTTTTAAAAGAAGGACGGAAGTCGAAGGAAAGCAACTTGCTCAATTGTATACACGTTATATATAATTTTCCTGTAGAGATCTCATCTTTTCCCCGTTGGTAAAGGAAGAAGAAAGCAGTAAAATGGCTCGAACTACATAATATTTATGTACAAATATAAAGAACCACCACTAAACTATTAGTTTGATACATTGAGTGATAATGATAATGCGTGGTGTGGTGGAATGAAGTCTTTTTTGTAAAATAGTAAGTTTACCTTATAATGTTTAGGAATGAGTTACATCAGAAAAAAGGTTGACAAGGACAACTATGTGCTATTTATTATATAAGTTAGAACAATATAGTGGAGAAAATGGATCTTTATACTTATTTAAGATCATGGGATTGCAGGCTTGTAAAAAATAGGAAACAAAAATCGAAGCTGCTGGCTATACGTAACAAAGTAAAATATACACCAGCATTTTATAGCGGGATACTGAATCCAGCAGGAAATTTTTGTTGACTTCGTCATTTTTCTTTGGAAACTTCTTTTTTCTTAATGACGGTAATATTTCCCATCCAACACGACAGGTCATTAGAACAAAAGGGGAAAAAAGAAGAAGAAAATGAGAGAGGGAATAATGTTCATGGAGAAGGAAATCTCTATAACAAGTTTAGTCTTAAAAATTGTAACATAACCACAAAAAAAGTGTATTTAAATCTATATAGCTGATCTTACATGCATTCATACATAATATCATAATAAATATGTATGTATAATGTTGCTTGAGTTTTTTTTTGGTGGAGGTGGGGGTGTTGTGTCCTCGGTGCAACTCGAATTACGGAAGAGCTTCGGGCTTCGACCTTCATCTTCATAAAAAAAAGTTTCTGAGTTTTGGGGCTACTTGAATAAAAAAAAGGCTTATTGCATGCATGATGGTTTGTACACTTTCGATTTTACATTCTTGTCCACTTATTTCTGGTGATTAATTTAAATTTAAAAAAATTGCTGTGTCTACATTTGTGTCTGTCTGAATGGTAGTTTTTAATTAGTAACATTGAAGATTTCTAGAATTGAGTCTGTGAAAACATGGAAATAAATATACTTTACTCAATTTGAACCAATATACTAGCTATGTCTACGTTTGCTATAAAATATACAAGCATCTATCTCCTCCACCACTCACTAAACTAATATTATTGTAACCATTTTATTTTGTAATTCATTAAAAGCTGAACACTGAATGAGTTATTTTTCCCGATGCACACTACAATCATCTCCCACCACATGGATCACTTATTATGAAATAAATATTTTTTGTATATTTTCTCAAATTGTTCGATGGGTTCATCAATGTGTTTGTCTACTTAACATTTACGCATAATATCAGTTGTGTATATAAAATACCGAAGTGGTTGTGTGTGTGCCTCTCACTGAATGGCTAAGGGAGGAAAATGTTACACAAACAAATAAGCTTAACTGCTGACGAGGCGACCATAACCAAAAAAGATAGATGAAAATCAGTAAACCAAAGAAGAAAATCCATCTCTCTTCCTTCCAATTCACCAAACTAAACGACAACACATAGGGCATTTTTTTCTAATGTTGTTCGTCTCCCAAAAAAAAACCGAACGCAATTACGGCTTTGTTTGTTCTACAGATGGATTTCTAAAGTAATATAAACATATCGTACAAAAACGACGACGACGACGAAGACCACGGCACGGGAAGAAGAATAAAAAAGGGAAGTAGTTTCTTCTCTCTCTCTATCTGCTCTGCAGTTTTATCAGCAACATTATCTTTTTTCAATACATATTACATAAAACTCCCATTTTGTTTTCATTTTTACATCCATCAGAATGAAAATAAAAATTTATATTATTTTTAAAAATTTCAGGCAAACATTTTTTGTTGTGGTTGGGAAAAGAGCAAAAATTTATTATTAATAAAAAATAATACCTCTTCACTCTTGAATGCATTTTTTATATTTTGATGGTCAAGTGCTTTTTTAATGTTATTTGTAAATTTTATATAAAATTATAAAACGCCATTAAACGAACAAAGCATTAAAATGATAGGTTGACTAAATATTTTATTTACTCTTGAAGTATTTTATCATTATTTTAAAATTCATCCGAGTACACATTATTTTTTTAAAGGAAGGAAGACCAGCAAGACCAACAAAAAAGGAAAGCAGTTACATATTATTATGTTTATGCTGCTGAGACGCTACTTCTCATTAATAATTCAAAATAACAACAGGAACAGAAAAAAAACTTAGCGACATCGACATCACTGCTGAAATAAAAGGTAAAGTGGAACACACAACACAACTAACTCAAATAGACCAGAAAAAATGATAAAACTGTTTTGTGTGTTTACACAACAGCCAAAGTCAGTCAATAGCCTGTCCACACAGTCCAAACCAAACATACATCATCATCATCAGTTCGAGAAAAACAACAATAATAAAAGTAAGAATATTTATGGACATACATACATAACACACGATTTCACAACATTAAATAACCATAAGTTGTCGCATAACAAATTATACATATTTTAGTTGCATAGTTTTTCGTCTTCAATCCTTTTTTTGCCAATAAATATTGTTTCATCTTATTTCACTTTTAACGTATTTTTTTTTTGCTATAACCCCTAAAATGTATTTCTATTTCTCCTTAATTTAAAATTTTTATTATGCAATGCACGGTGGTGAATACACATCAAATCTGCTTTAATGTACAGTGCACGTATAACTAAAGCTTATCCATCAAGACAAGACATTATATTCATTTGTTTGCGTATTTGGAAAAGTGTTTAGTTTCTTTTGCGAGAGAATAAATAAGAGACTATAATTCCGTTTAATATAAACATATCGAAATTATGTTATGTATTTACAAAACGTCGATAAAATTTTGTATTGGATGCATCATCGTCATCATCATCAACCCAAACAAATGAAAAACTACATTTTCCTCTCATAATAATCATAACATAACATGGCATCGCACAATTGTACAAACACAACAAACCTGACAAACAAACAGAGTCGTATAGTCATTTGCACCTTTTCGTTTTTGAGAAAGGAGAATAAAAACAAGAAAAGTGGAAAACAACAATAAATACTTGAAAGACCATTGTCTTTTCTCACTGTCTCACTTGATAGAAAATGAAAGAACACAAATAAATAGTAGATATGTAGTCATTATACAATAAAAATTTACAAGTGTGTTTAACAA
>JAQIWN010005155.1:0-10252 GCA_034699025.1 Entomobrya cf. arborea Gr-Col-00668 | reverse complement strand
GCGACATTTGAACATATTTCTCTGAATAAGCAAGATATTCCGACAGTATGGCTTCATCGCTTAACAAATGCGCTGCTCTTATGTGATTTTTGAATTTGGCTTCTAGTATCCACTTTGTAACATCTTCTTGTTCTGCTGATCTCCATTCATATGGCCATAAATTTTTGTATTGGGGAAATGTTAGGTACCTTAGAAGAACGACAGGTTGTGTAACCAACTTGTGATTTATATCAACGCCAAGAAAATTTATTACACGTATCGTACATCCTGCGAATGCATTAATTTCAATGTGGTCGTCGGTGGTGTAATCTTGCATTGAGTTTTTAAAGGACCAACTGTGTACAATTGTATACAGGTATTAGAAGCAAAATGAAGAATACAGTTTCAAAAGTATGCTGACCTGTCATGTCGAATGAAATGTGAACTTTTGTGCAAACTATTGTACATTAATTTACTAAACGAGGACAAAATACAAAGGTTTAAAGTTATGTCGGGGTGACTTAAAATTGGGGTCGGAGTTGAGACGTCTTTCGGACCACTTTAAGAAGAAGCTCTAAGAAACAGTTCACTTTAAGTTACTTGCTTAAGTCTAAACGTTATCCAGGAATAATATTACAAAGCTCGTATAAGGTTGGCTCAATTTTTTTCATTTATTGGATTCCTAATTGGTTTTTTAAAATAACTTTCGTACAAATAGATTTATAACTTGTGGAACAAAAGAAACTTGGATCAACCCACATAATCCAAATCGAATTGAGTATAGATTTATCTAAAATAATGCTTGCTGTAAATCGATACTAGCCTGTTTTTTTCGATAGTGCTAATTTTAAACGGTAAAAACACTAAATAAAGAACAATGTACCGCATATAAAATAAAATGCAGTAACAGTGCTTCTTGAAGCTTTTATAAACTTTAAAGATACACGTTGATCATTTCATTAGATACTGTTTCGCAAAAATGGAATAGTTAAAAAAAACTCAATTGAATTTCAATATTTCAATCAAATCCAGAAACATAGTTTTAAATGTATTTTGAACCAATTCCTCGAATAAAAAGGTAATTGTTTTTAAAAATAAAGCACGGGAATTTTGCTTGACGAGGACAAACTACAAATGTTAAGTTCAGTTTATGATAACTCAAAATTTGTACTAAAGTTAGAAGTTGTTTCTGAAAAACTTTGAAAGAATTTTACGAAGAAATTAAGTCTCAGGCTATTACTTAACAGTACTAATAAGTAGTACAGTAGATAATTTACCGAACAATTTAATGAGGGAATGCTTGACTTGAATTAGTAAAATCGTATCACTTGTGGTTCGCTTGCGTGAGACTAAACGCTTGTGATGATTAAAGCTTGTATAATATTGGCTCCAAAAGCAATTATAAAGTATTTCAATAATGTTGGATACCAAATTAGATACAGTATGGGATTTTGCTTCCTAAAGTACAGTCAACTTTTTTATAATATCTGGCTCCTTATTATTATTTTAAGTGATATTCAAACCATTAGAAATATATCTTATGAAACAAAAGATAATTGGATCGGCCCAAATATACTAAAAATAATTCAATATGACTGAAATGCTCCTTAATGTAAATCGATAACAGACAGTTACTAATATTCTGCTGCTGTTGGTTATGTTATAAGTACTAAAAAACTAGACATAAAAATAATCTATCATATAACATACATTGGTTTTGCTGGTTCTCTAAAGGCAAGAGACATGATAAAAATGGATAGCAAACGTCGTACAAATATTATTATTAATATTTGTATATATATTAGCATTATTAACTTTTTCTGAAGGCTATCATTGATTTATTAAATATTTATGGATTAAATTGTTCTATATAATAAAACGAATAAACTTTTTGAGATCTAGAGTCATTGTAGATATAGCTAAGTTTTTTTAAGTGTTAACTTTAAATGATAAATTGTCACAAGCCTTTAATCACACAATGTTTGAAATTTTAACGACAGTTTATTTTTGAAAGGACTTGTTTCCCTAGAAAACTTGTAATTGCTTCGCAGTGAAAGCCAGTAAAGCCAGTAATAGCTTTTCATGTCACAACTAGTAAACATATTATGACAACTTATTATCGATGATCAGTTACATGAATTAAAATAGATGCATGGCTTGTAGCTAACGTGCTAATCAAAACAATTTTCAATTAATAAAGCTATAAGATTTCCAAGGTCAATATAAGAAAGCTTGTATAATATTGTAGAACAAAAAATTATAAACTATTTATCGATTGTTTAAAAAATCCAAAAAAACATTTAAAATAAAATTTTGAGTACAGAAAATGCTTAAAGTTTTTTAAACCAATGACACAAAAATGAGAATTGTTGCAACCAAAAACTTGTTACAAATATTTTTTTGTATTTACTTATTAAATTATCCATTATTATTTAGAATGTTAGAGAACTTTTCGACTCAATAATAGTTTACAAACGAGTCAAATTCGGAATGAAGTTAGCTCAAAAATTATAAAAACTTGCGAACAAATAATTAAAAACTTGATTAATTCAGAAATTCAAGTCAATCACCAGAAAAAAGTAGTCGTAGAAACACGTAGCATGCATCCAGAAAATGCATTAATTTCGATATGGTCAATATTGAATACTTGAGTTGAAATAGTGAAAGATTGGCTGATGATATTTGCACATTCGTATTTGATTATTACGAGCAATAGAACAAACACTGTTTTAATAATGCGTTGAGCTACCATTTCACATGTATTGTAAAAAATTGTGCAAAAAGGTTGTTAGACAAGATTTAATTATTGACAACTTTCAATGCGTTAGTATGCATTCGCTTTCATATATGCAAATGTACTGTAAAAGCTAGAACAAATTAGACAGCTTATTTTTTGGTAGCCGAAAACATTAACAGAAGACGATTTTTCATAAAGCAGGTTAGTAGCTTTGTTTTTTGCCTACTGTGTAACGATTATATTACTTAAAGTTGTAGAAGAATATTAAAAAGTATATTACTAATTTAACGCAAAGCTAAAAATTCACTAAATTTGGGCTAAAATGCTCGGATTTTTTTTTCATTCCACAAATTAAGCATATAATTTATTAATGAAACATATTCTACACCTCAGGTTGTACTATAAATTTTCAGAAGGAACCCACGCCATTTCTATTTCACAGCATGATTTGCACAGCATTTTGAAATAACTTAATTTCGATGAATTTTGATTTCGATTTGTGGGCTAATTTGTCCAACTAGGTCTTCTTTGAAGAACAAGACAAAAACCCAATTATATCGAAAATACCCTTAAATTCCATAAATTGAGTAAATTGAATCTTCTACTTAATCGTAAGTTTGAAAAATTGAATTTGGAATTAGTTGTAAACCAGTTGTATTTGAGTTTACGTGTCGTTAATGGGATAAACACTAACCGTGTTTTGAGTAAACTAACAGTGAATTATTTACCGTAAAAGTACTCAAATAAAAACTAAAACTGATGAAATCATTCTTCAAAACTGTTGAACTATCCACAGACATAAACTAATTTCAAGCGTTAAAAATGCTATTGTTGATATTAGCAGACCAGTAAGTGGTATAATATAAAATGAATGAATTTGAGTGCCAAGTTCTTCATTATCAGAAATACGTTTTTGAGTTTCTTCCCGTTCGATTATCCGTATATGTGTTTTAACCTCATGTTCCCAATCTAAAAACTTGTGCCACCACTCTGGAATTCCAGTTTAAAAAATGTACCTTAGTCTTGATATCGTACGCTTCGAAGCATGCCCATAGTAAGTGTAGTACCTTAAACTCTCACTGATTACATCTTTTCAAAGATGGCCTTGTTTATGTTTTGCTTTCAGAATTGCATGCATTCGAATTGAATCTTCACTACTTAATATATAAGTGCTGTTCTTTTGCAGGAAATTAGAAACTGTTCGGCTTGCTCCCTGTGAGATATAAGATTTTCTATTGTGTTACTGTGATTCCAACCTTGAATCATCCCTGAATTCTTTAGATATAATTTTATTTGATGTGTTATTTCAATATCAAGTTTTTTAAGTGTTTTTCAATTTTCGATCGGTAATTCAAATAATGCTTTGTAGAAAAGCTCAGAAACGATTGGACAGGCTTCATATGCACTTTCTCGAAAAAATTCTGATCTATTGGTAGGCTTTCCTTGAATTAAAGAGAGGGGCAGAAAAGGGATTTCAATTGGTTGGGTCAAAACATTAAAGTTATTTTCAATTAAACTTGAAAAATAATCAAATGGGATCATTGAGGCACCCACTGTTAACAAAGTGATATTGCTGCCCTTGTATAAATTTCCTAGAAATCAGAACAACAGAGGAATAAAGAAAAAAATTAGATAGAAATATACGTTGTTTCTAACTGCAGCATTTTGGAATAAATTTGTGGATTGATCGAGAGTTGCGGCAAGCAGTTTATATGCGACATTTTTGATTGCTGTGTGTTTATTTCCGGGCTGCTGAATGTCTGTCGTAAGTTTTAATATAGCTGTGGCAAAAATAACAAGAACAAACCAGACCCACAAATCAAAAACCTCTACCAAACCTTTTAATTGGTGTACCCAGTGAATTTGCTCTTTGTGACAGCTCACAAAACGCAATTGTCCTCTATTCATTATGAAACCAGCTAGGCGAACATTTGCTACATGAAACGCTGTGCCATCAACTACGACGAAACAAAGCTTGGGATGGTTCTCAACGGGATTCAATTTGGAACATTTATTCCGATTCCAAAATGTCCTGCCTAGTACTGCAACGGCTGTGAGAGAAACATGATGTGCAGTAAAATTTGTTGGCAGGACGATTGACAACCGATGCATGTTTGACACAATAAGCATGACTTCGAAATCGTAGCTAGATCCCATTGTGGTAATGAAGTGCAATACAGACTTCTTTGTTTTACCATAAATTTGCAGCGAACGCTTGTACAGACTGTTATCTGCAAAAAATGGACTTTCAATTCGAAGCGTATCGGCTTCAATATCTATCAGTTTACTGTTAAGAGCTTTGGTAGATTCTGGGAACTTGTTTGTCTGAATTGGTTGCATATGAAATGAGTTGCAGGGATCACAGTAATGGCAAAGCTGGAAGAGTTCTTTCTGATCTGCAGAGATTTGGAAAATTAATATCCCTTCATGGATTCTAATAAGTCGAGAATCTCCCAAAGCAGCAGAAATCCATTTAGCTTTGTCGCTGGTTTGATAACAACTGGATTCGTTCGTGACGTGGCAAACAAGAAGCGAATATTTTGGGACAGTATTCCAAAAATTGCGTCGCCAGTTTTCGTTTGCAAAATTTTGGTCAAAGTTAATCCAAAATGGGTCTTTCATTGTAAGTCCAAAATACAAGTCGTTTACGTAAAGAAACGGAGCCTTTGATTGGTTTGGTGGATTCATGTAGATGTTTGCCTCACATTTCGCTCTTCTGCATGACAATAAAAAACGGTCATCCAGCGACATTTGAATATATTTCTCTGAATACGCAAAATATTTGGACCGTAATTCTTTATCGGTTATTGAATGTGCTGCTTTGATGTAGTGTTTATATTTCACTTGTTGTATCCAATTTGTCATGTTTTCCTTTTCTGTTGTTCTCCATTCATAAGGCCATAAATGGCTGGAATTTTGAAATGTAAGGTATCTTATCAGAACAACAGGTTGAGTTAGCGACTCAGGATTTAAATCAACACCAAGAAAATTTATAAGACGTATCGTACATCCTGCAAATGCATTAACTTCGATATGGTTATTGAAGTGATCTGGGACTGCATCCCTAAGTGACCAGCTGGTGATCTTTGTACATTCGTGTTTGAATATTATATATATTACACACACTGAAGCATGAATAAGCATTTGGACTGAATATGATGTTTTTTCAGACAAAAAATTAAAAGTTAGAACCAAATTCGGATTTTTAAGTGTTTACATTGTAATTGAAAGCATTGAAAAAATTAAATTAAAGAAAAAGAACAAGTTGGATTAAATGATTTAATAAATAATCAATGTAAAATTGCTTTGCATGAAATGCTTTCTGGTTTAAAGTAACATTTGCATATTATAAATTTGGTATCTTTTATCATAAAAATGTACGTTCTAATAGTAGAAATAATATTTTTCTTATTTACTATGCTGCTTTAAAGTCTACATTGATTTTGCCAGAATATTTTTGTTACTGTGCAGCCTATTAAATAAGTTATTGCCAAATATTATATCCGATCTGTTGATAAATTTAGGCCACTATTCTAGTAAACCTGTGTTAGACATAAAAGATATTCTTTGAAGAACTGAGAACGGTACATAGGACGTTCTGAAGTAAAATTAAGCTCTCGTTATGTAAAATCATTACGGCCAACGTCCGAGTGATGTCCCAGTTTATTAAGCAATTTTGTTGGAGGTTTGAGTCAAATTATTTAGCAACACCCAAGCAGTTTTACTGCAATTCATTTATTTTGCTTTCTGAAGAACTATTTCGCCAAAGCATTTCCAGTTTTAAATGCTTCTGCAAACTAAAAATTGAGTATACCAATTTTTTAAAAAGGCGTTCTAGTCATCCAGTATAATTCTAAATGATGTGAGTAATTTGTAATTATTTCAAAATTCTGCAAATCTTCTGCAAAGGCATACGACCATAAACTAAAGACCCTGCGCATTGCAAAGGAATACTGCTCAGTTTAAGTTTAATATATTCAGCCGCATCGACAAAAAATATTATTAAACGAATAGTTTGAATTCGGCTATAAACAGTCCAGTTGTCTTCAGTAAGCTCATCCACATTAAAGTACAAAATTGGTGTTCTAGGCACTACAATTTTGCAAACGTTCTCACTTTTAAAAGCAATGCTTATTACCAATCCTGCCAAAAGTATACCACTCAATTAAAAACCTCATTTGCCTCTTTTTGTTGACATTTACTGAACACGGGTTGCCTTGTTCCACCAAAATTTTGTAAATACTGAAAGTACGTGTCATTAGTCCTATTGATCTCCTGCTGTCATTGTTTAGCTTTACGATTGCAACAGATGGTAGGACAGTTGATGTAATTATACAAGTCCAAACCTGCCACTTGTAAACTGATACAAACTGAATGAATAGGAATGGTTCGACTTCTCTCGAACAACAACTAACAAAGTGAAGCCTCTCAAACACGTTTTCCATCGATATTGCGGTATCGTAATCAACCCAATTTGTTTCCGTTATAGTAGCCATTCGTTCTAGTAGCTAAGCTTTTTTACTATCAGCTTTAAATCCCAAATCGTCAGAATTCTTTAAACGCATAGTGTACGAAGTTTAACCGACGCTAAAAGTTTTTGAAAGTACTATTTTCCTTTGACAACTTAAATGTATCCCGGAGAAGCTAAAACATAGCTTTTTATGTCTCAACTAGTAAACAAATTAGTGCAACTTATGATTAAACATCAAAGCTTATGGTTTAAAATTACTGCACGTCTTTTGGCTAACGTTCTAACCACTAAAAATGATCTCCATAATCAATGTAAGGAACCTTGTATGATATTGGGAAAGCAAAACATTAAAAACCATTTAATTAATGTTTTATATGATATGGCTAAAAATGAGAAAAGTAAACTAAAAGCTCAAATTGACTGAAAAAAACTTCAGGGAACAAAACCAGTTGGATGTAGTAGATTTTTAGTTTATGGCTTTATGATAATTACAGCTTTATATTAAACGCTACAAGCCTAGTATTTGCTTATTGACACTCACAAAAAATACAATTGGGCAAACCATGAAAAAAAATTGCAGAAAAAGTCTTTCGTTTTTCCAGACGATTAAAGCCAAACAGATTTTCCCGTTATTATTCAAAGAGGCACAACATGTTAATATAGAGATAAAGTGAATAATTGGTGACGTGTGCTTTATTCGCTTTGTTTGTTGTTGCAGAATATTGTAGAATTTATTTAAAACTACATTTGCGTAAATTTTGCATACGGTAATTTACGTTTATTTGAAACAGTGCAGCGAATAACGAGAAGGTTACAAACCAAATGAAATTACCCTGATTTCCGATTTCTATGCTAATGTTAATTGCTGACTTGCGATGTACGAAGGCTTTATCAAAAGTAATTAGTCAACTTTGATAACGAATTTCTCGAAGGCAACTTCCTATATTACGCTGATTTGCATATCATCTTAAAGACAAAGAGATGGGCTTTCGAATGATATATTACTTGTAGTAGTAGGAATTTGTAGAACAGAGCCACAGCTGGTAATACCGGCGATCATTTATTTTGCTACCCAAGAAGTTAGTGCGCGAGTCAAACTATATATTTCAACGGCTCCTTCTGCCACTTGAATTTAAAAACTAGTATCCAAAAATGGTATGGATCCACTGCCTTGTCGATTAACTATTATTCTGTAGGGTGAGTGATTCCGTTGTGGTGACCTATCGCTAGAAAACAGACCAAAATCTGGCCGACCTGAAAATGTGACTGCAGAGTGACATGTAGCTTAATTGACAGCTGTTGTGGTAGACGACAGATGATTCCTGTTGTAAGAAATAACATAAAAGGTCAACAAAAGTGAAGGATAAATGTGGAGAATCTTAGATTTCATTTTGCAGCAATCTCTTAGCTAAAAAAAGGTGGATTCCTACAGTTGGTCAACTGCGAAATCAAAATTTAAAGTGCAAGCAAAATCACTAAAATGCCGACCTTCACAAGAGGGATACAGAGTTTTGTTACGGGTGAAATATTGAATGGGATTAAAAGATTACTTTAAAACTAGAAGGGCGACAGAAAGAAACAAATGTCAAAACAGCTCCTTGGCTGATCTACACCTCATTTATTAAGTGGATACGTGGAAAATAGGAAAAAAGTGAAAAATCAGGGCTTGGAAATCGAGGCCCTGCATTCTACTCCAGGAGCATCTCGGCTCTTCGAATAAGGTGGGATATGTTTGTACGAGTTAGGGGATATTGTATAGAAAAAATTGTTTGACTATGTCAAGTCGTTTTAAAATGAGAGCAAAATAAAGTTGACTAACTACTTTTGATAAAGCCTACGTAAATGGGGTTTTGCGGTTGTATTTTTGAATTTGTCATTGGTTTTTTTGCTAGTGACGTTGTTTATTTTGCAAAGCATGAAGTACTTGCTTAACTGGGTTAGCAAAAAATATTTCTTAACATGATTATTTACTACAGAACGCAAGCATAACTTTTGTTTTAGTTTTAACCTTTCACAGTCTTTAAACAAAATCCATATGTCAATTTCACGAAGTTAGTTGTTGAGATGCTTAGAGAATTTGCTGATAAAAAGAATCTAATAGGTTGAAGCACGTGTAAATTGAGTTCTCGGATTTAAACTCTGACACTGTACTATAAATTTAAGTAAAAAGATGAGCACAATTAATTGTCAAAATGTCGTAATCGCACTAGTTTGTAATTCTGAGGTGCTAAATCCGACTAGCTTTATTTCTTATCATCATATTATATTTATAGCAAACTTTCAAATACAAATATATCATATAAATTATTACTGTTGTGATGAGGAAGTAAAATGATACCATAATGTAACGGGTGATGAGACATCTCAAGGTCTCACATGAATATAAAACAATTAAGTACTTATAAATGTTAATCTTATATTTTACAGGAAATGTTTGTATAGAGAAACCAACTACCCGAATAATAATAACTGTTCATTGATAAAGAGTACTGAACTCTAGAGGATTACAAGTTAAAATAAGTGCTTATCAAAACTCAAACACGCAATGTTTTTGTCTTATTTGAACTACTAAATGTAAGTAGAATTAATTATTGGAATATACCAAACAAAAAATGTTGGTTTAGATTTTAAAGTATTTAAACGCAAGTTTGACCTCCTATGTTAAATTGGCTATCCTGTAATGTTAAACAAGCGTGACGTAGAGGGGAAGGGGAGTCAGAAAAATTGGTTTTTTAGCGTTACGTGCTAATTGAAGGGCCCCTTGCAGCTCTGTAATTTGCTGTGTTTGTTTACGAAACTGCTTCTTCAGCTCCAAAAACTTATACTCAAGCACTTTATTAAAGCAGCTATTCTGAAAATAGGTGGAGTTTGGATCAGGTCCAAGTGACAGAGTTTTATACCTTTTGTTAGTAAAAATGTCGGCCTCGTAATTCTCATGCATTAAAGGCCATTAGAAAATTAGACGTTAGGATTGGGCCCTTTTTTTATTTTTTTTGTTGACAACCAAAATTTTCGCATAGTGACCAAATTTTCTGATTGGCTACTAAAATGGCAACTATAAGTAC